>CAKAOH010025813.1:19419-31849 GCA_916701665.1 Sebastiscus tertius | reverse complement strand
AAATATCTTTTGATGTGTGTTGGTTTGAAAGATGATTTTTTTCCCCTCTGATTCCCAAGACTTGGGAGGACATTTCTCCAAAACCTTGTTCCTTATTGTGTGTTATTGTGTTCCTCTGTGCGGTTTGAATACATTTCTGTGAGATTAAATTTCTGTTTTGTTTTTTCCTCTTGTCTTTATGGTAATTTAAATTATTTATACATTCATGTGACATCACTGCAGCCTACATAATATAGCCTAGTTTGTCCTGAAAAAAAAAGATGTGTATGTCATGATTGTGCATTACAGTGTTGAGATTCTAGAGTCATTTTTACAAAAAGAGACCAGGCAGACCAAAAACAGCAAAAGAAAAATGGTTTCGACTCCAGAGGGGAAAAGTCAGGGGAATACCAAAGCCTGTAGGATTCATCTTTTGGTAACTATGAATGTCTGAACAAAGTTTTATGGCAATCCATCAAATAGTTGTTGTGCATGGGGATTTCCAGGACAGTCTCTACACCGGGCACTCAGGCTGCTTGGCATCAGACGGTTGCGAGAAAGAAAAGCCACCAGGAACATCACTGAAGCTGCAGAAAAAGCTTCAAGGTGGTTGTGGATCAGGAGGGGTGATCCATGCCGCTTGGACACAAGCTGGGGACTGATCATCCCCTGTTGGGTCGCCCAGGTGAGGGTGTCTGATGATCAAAGACCCGAAACACCCGATGACCCCGCGTTCATCACTGATGATGTGTCCAAGTTGCACCGTCTACATGCAGATGGTGTTTCTTCAAACTTGAGATATTTCAGTGGTGGATCAATTGAAGCTAACGAAGATCAACTTCTTCTCTACAAATGAGGCTTAATTGTGTTATTTCAGCATTCCTCCTCCATTGCTGCAAACATCTAAAAACTTTCCTGTTAAAGTGAAAACAAGGACGATGGAAAACCACATGGAGCGGGGCGAGCTAAATGAACAAGAACAGAACCCACTAAAGCAGCAGCGGCGGTGCCATCTGCCTTCACTTTACATTGCAGAACATTAAAACAGCCGACTGCCCATCCAGTGCAGAAGAATCTGCGTGTGCCCGATAAATCAAAGCCAGGCAGCTTTTATCAAGCATCTGCTCGGTGTTAGGCATGTGCACACTCATACTACAGTACAATCTCAGTGCAGTGAAACAAGAAGGACCTGCAGCGGGTCAGTACAGCAGAGGGAATCCCTCCAACACCTTCCACCTCCTCCACCCTCACAGAGGTCAAACAGAGCAGAAGAGAAGGCCGCTAAAGCTGCAGACACTGATTAGAGATCCACTCTGGAGACCGGCTATCATCTTAATCCAGGGGGAGGAACACCACCCCACCAGGGTGGAGGAAACTCCCTCACTTTAGGAAACGGGATGCAGCGCGAGAACAAATGAGCTGCAGCTTTACATCAGCTGCAACACACATTAAGTGCCACTGTTCATTTCCTGTCACCTGCTCACTAAAGTGTAGAGCTGTGATATACTGGTAGTCCTGCACTGCAACTGTTTTATTCTTTTCTAATCTTCTTCTTTTATTTCCCAGTTTAAATGTCTTTTATATTGCCTGATGTTCCTTTTCTTATGTATTTTATGTAAAGCATTTTAAACTGCCTTGTTGTTGAAAGGTGCAACACAAATAAACTTTTTAGTTTGAACATAAACTAAAATGAGTGCAAGAGTGACACCTGCTGGCCCAGACCGGAGCTCATTATGATATATTTCCTTTTATTTTATGTTTTTAGGAGTCAATAATTAGACTGTGCAATTCAGTAATGTACAAATTATTTATTGTCCTGTTTCTTAAAACAATCTGAATTATCATACTAACATTGTACCTCATTCAACCTGCTTACAACTTAATTAAGAAGAAGAAATATTCTTATTCATGTCTTATTTATACCATTCTGGCTTTTGTATTTAACACACTTAATAGATCCCACTCCTCAGCATTTTGTATTTACTTATTTGTATTTTGTATTTACTTATTTGCGCTGTGGTTATTCGTTATATATTGCACATCTTAATGCAAATATTTGTACATATTTCATATTTCTTATATTCTCATTTTCTTATTTTTAATTTAAGTACTTACTTTTATTTCTGTTCATACAGTATATTGTGTTTTTATTGTAGCATTATGGATAAATAAAGTGTTTCTGATTCTGATTTACCGTTTCCGGCTGCAGCCCAGGATGTGAAACCGACTCAAGCTGTTCACAGTAACAGATATCTTTACGTATTTTTATATTTTTTCATATTCTAAATGTTCTTATTTTTTATTTTATATTATTTCGTTAGACTTTTGCACTGTGTTTAATTGTTATGCACCAAACCACAGAGTCAAATTCATTGTATGTGCAAACCTACTTGACAATAATCCATTTCTGATTCTGATGTACTGTTTAATGCAAACGCTATGAGACGTACACTATAATATATGAAGGGGTGGAAAGTAGAAGGTACGTTTACTTTACTGGAGTATTTTTATTTGATGCTGCGTTATACTTTTACTCCTCTACATTTCAGAAGGAAAAATTGTACTTTTCACTCCATTTATTTCTAGTTACTGGTTACTTTTCAGATTAAGATGCGATACAATAAACTATATAACACAAAGCATTGTTAAAGATTAAACCAGCGTCTCCTAATCTTTTTGTCTTGTAACCTCGTTTAGCTGGGTCCTCGTGTCGTGTTTCAGATGTGAGTTTCCCCTCTAACCTTCTCAGAAAGTTTATTTTAAATAACAGTGTGAGGCAATGAATACACATTTGTGTAGAAGAACTTTGTTTTTTCTTTCAGCCCCTTTAATCATCTGACGACCCCTCTGATTTATCTTGTGACCTCTGGAGGGGCCTGACCCCCAGGTTGGGAACCACTGGACTAAACTACCCAACTGTATATAAAGTAGTTAAAACTATCTCCACCTTGAGCAGCTACAACAGCAAAATGCTGCTGATAACATCATAATATATACGTCATAGGGGCTGTTCTTCTGCAGAGGCAGTACTTTAACTTTTGATACTTAAACAACTTTTTCAGTCCGACACCAGTGTTTTATGTGTAAGGCAACATAAATGATATATAAATTACATATATACATTTCCTGAATTGTTATTTATTATTAGAATAATAAATCCTGCAACAACAAATTGGTAAAACATCTTAAAAACTAAGAGGAAAGCAGGACTTTTCCTTGTACTGGAGTATTCCTACATTGTTGTATTGGTATTTTTATTGTAATTCATGTGAATACTTCTTCCTCCACTGGTACAGTACGTACTAACCTTCATACTTTGGCAAGTGTTTCTCCAAATATTTGATACTTGTTTGTTTTTCAGGATGTTCCTGGAGCTCAGTCTCGGCACCGTCTACTATTTAAATGTTTTCCAGCTGTGAGCAGCTCCTCCATTCCCTTTGTGCATCACTGATGAATATAAATACTGGAGGTTCATCGTTGTGCCAGTTAAACTATTGGAAGCAACAAAACAGCGAGACTGTTTCTCAGAGTTAACCCTTTATTCAAAAGAAATGTTCAAACAATAAAAGGAGCACAGCCGGCTCAGAGTAAAGTGTGAATGCTACAAGCCGTTAATAATAATAATAATAATAATAGTGGTAAAAAAGAACAACCTGTTTCAACAGTCATCGAAATGAGTAATCAGCTTTTTTTGGAATAAAAAGCAACATAAAAATAGATCAAAGTCTCATTATAAGCCTAAAACAACAGAGTGAAATATGTATTAAAAACACTGTTCGTACACACACACACACACGCACGCATACATACATACATACACACTTCCCCTTTTTGCTTTACAAGACTGAAATGAGTACAGGCTGAGCTGAGAGTGACGTTAATATTTGAGTGTTCAAGATTTGTACACAAAATAGCACTCGTTTAGATAAATTAACCTCATAAGTTCAGGTTTAATTTGATATTTTGAGAATAAAACAAAAAGTCCAATTAAAAGTGGTTAAAAGAAGATTACAGAGAGCTTCATTCTGGTCCTCTCACTGCTCCACAAAGCAGAGCAGTGTCAGGACGGATACGCCATATTTAACAATTTATAAAAGGGCGTCCATAATTTGTTCCTCTCTTTAATTGTATTACAGCATGCAAATACTGCTCTGTAGACCTGCCGACAGGTCGACAACACACCTGGGTTCTTTAAGTAAACACCCTTTAATAATTAGAGAATCACAACTAAACATTAGTAACACAAAATAAAATAAAACATCCCATTGGTTGATTGTACGATACATAATTGGGTCATACAGTATCTACAGATTCACCAGGCCTTTTATTTGGAGTGAGTATTGTTCCTTTTTAAAACACGTTTTGGTGCGATTGCTGTACCGGGAGGATGCACACGTTACGCGACATGACGGGAAACGACTGGGATGAGATTTAAAGGTGTAATCCTTAACTTTTCATGAAATCAAACTCTCGTTTTTAATATCATTTATGGACTGCATTTATTCTGCAATAGCCATTGCATGTATTCGCATTCAGCCATAACCTCTCTATGTGGTAGCTTTCATCGTTTGTGGCAGAGTCCGCCAGTCCCGCACTGGATTTAAATAGCCTTCTTTAATATCAGCCTCACTGTTTACTCTCCTAACACAGTATCAGAGCTGTATTAAGTTGCTCCTGCTGCTGCTTC
Source organism: Sebastiscus tertius (assembly GCA_916701665.1). Classification (NCBI taxonomy): domain Eukaryota; kingdom Metazoa; phylum Chordata; class Actinopteri; order Perciformes; family Sebastidae; genus Sebastiscus; species Sebastiscus tertius. The sequence goes on along the minus strand of CAKAOH010025813.1, from coordinate 27,183 downwards.
ACATTAAAAGCATTCAACTGGGTGGTTTTATTGTGAAGGAGTCACAGGAAACGTGATGTGTTTGTCGAGGTTAGCACTGACGACTATTGTTAAAGAAAAATGCACCGACCAAACAAGACAACCCTTATATTTCTGCATTTTTCCACCACAAGTATTGCAGCTAGTAACAAGAAGTGAGTTTGCTGTTACCACGGTAACCACGGGTGAAATCTCAAGGATTATGACTAACATTTTGGGGCCATTTCTTTTCACTCTTTCCTCATTTATACACTGAAATGAGGAACAGTGTGTGATACGGAGTGTCACGATTCTACAAATGATCCCACCACGATTCGATTTCACTTTCGATTATAAGGTCACGATTTGATTTGATTTAAATATGCTGTTATTAGACTACGGACTCTTGATTCGTAAAGATCAACAGATGGTTTTATGCCCCGACTGTCATTTACACTTTCGACAAAAAGAAGATCCACTGGATGACAGGAGGGTAGTTTACAAAAACAGCTAAAGTTTCTCAGAGTTTATGAGGCATACCTGAATGCACCATGATGTCCCGGTCAGCGCCTACATGATTTACACTATGGCGAGCGTAAACCTGTTTCAAACAGTTCGATGAACGGTGTTTTCTTTGGTTGCAGCGGTCTCTAAATCTTCTGCAGCCTACAAACTGTAGTTTTTCTGTCAACAACATGTTTGTTGTTTACGTAACTCACGGGGAAGGCAAAATGTCTCCACACCGGTGAATTTTCCAGTTCTGTTGTTTCTCCGTCATCGGCCATGGTGTTGCTACCGGTTAGATATGCTGTGCCGCATTTTTTTTCATTCGGACGCACGCAAGTCAGCAAGGGCGGAGAGAAAAATAAAATATACTGGGACACTCGCCAATCCTGCTTTTGATTTTGATGGACGAAATTGGAAGCTAATTTTGATCGATTTCCAATATAGAATCGAAGTCGTGACGGTTGAACCATCAGGGTTTGTAAAATATATATAGGAAACATAAAATAATCGGATGTATAACATTAGCTGAGTTGTAATAAAATTTAACAAAATAAACCTCAAACACAAGCCTGGTATTATAATTCTGAGATAAACATATAATAAACACACATACTGTATCTTTAAAAAACGATGCATAGCATAAACAACATTGCAAAAATCCAGCTCTACTGCACTTCATACCTAAAACCTCAGCCGGGCGGCTTGTCGCCACAAGTGGAAACAGGTGTCAGGAGTGTTTCTGCTTCTTCCAGGTGGAGCCTGCTGCTCAGGCGGAGAGAGAGAGTCCAAAGCGCTCCCGTTAAAAAACCAGGGAGGGAGAAGAAAAGAAGCGAGGTGTTTCTGGGGGCCCAGAGGAACAGGAAGAGGAGGATGAGGAGGAGGAAGGAGGTTGAGGGTTGATTTAAGGGCTCCCGTTTGTAAACACTGCTGCTCGGGACCAAAGCTCCTCCGACTCTGCCGATTCCATGACGCTCTTCTCAAAAGGAACCATGTGACTCTTTAGGTGTCCTCCTCGTCCTCGTCTTCCTCACGGTTGCCCACCACCCTCTTCCTCAGAGCTTCATCAGAGAAACCCTGTCCCTTAGGTTCTGGGCGGCCCTCAGGGGACCCTCTCCTCCTCCGCCTCCAGACCTCGTCCTGGTCCTCCTCTTCTTCGTCTTCGTCGTCGTCTTCCTCGCCGTCAGCTTCATGCTCGTCCTCTTGTTGTTGGAGTAACCTCGCCTGATCCATTGACTGTTTCTCTGCAGAATAACATTTAGAACAGTCAGTGACCAATAAACAAAACCTGACATTAGTAAATCTGTGCTCCGTTTCTGTCATTTATATATATATATATATATATATATATATATATATATATATATAATGAATGTATATTAAAGAAGTGTTTATTATAATCTCATCTGAAACTCACTCTGGTAGTAATCCGAAGACGAAAAGCGTCGTGAGGGAAAGGCAAAATCTGCGATGAACACCAGTAACTGCAAAGACAAGACAACAATAACCATTAAATCACCGGATATGCAATGTGTTGGTACTTAATGAACTCTGTACTGTAAGAGCGTTTACTGTAGTTTCACTGTTTTTAAAAATGATGACTAAGTGCTGCACATGTACTCACCAGTCCCAGTGCAAGGCCAGAGAACAGCGTGGCCAAGCCAAAGATAACATAAGACCCCCAGACAGGAATCCCCAGCTGCTCCGTCATGTAGTTATGACAACGCTGGAAAACACAAAACTTGTTTTACTTGAGGCTGCAAATGGACAGCCAATAATACCTAAACTATAGTACAAAGTACATCAATAAGCTACCGGGTCGTTCGTTCATTTTGATGAACATGGACACGAGGCTGCCTCCTCTTAGTCAATTAGTCGACTAATGCTTTTTTCATGCTTAATGACTTATTTCCAAGAAACTCTGAGCACATCTCTGGTGAACACAAGATTTAAAGTGGTGCTTTTGTGTGATTCTTTGTGGAGAAACTCAGTTTTACAGATCTGTCGATTAAATCAACTAATCCGTTAGTCGGCAAAATCGTATGAGTGTTAGTCGACTAAAAATTTCTTTGGTCGAGGACTCAATCTCACATACACCGTCCAGCTGCCAGAAATACTCACTAGAGCACCAAACTGGTATTAATCCGCAGCTGAAAATAATCCCCAATAATTTCCTCCTGTTTTGAGTAATGCTTGCTAAAAACTAAAACAAAAAATGAAACTATATCCTGTACTTATGGACTGTTTTTAAAGATTTATGTTTTCATGGGCTCATGGCCACAGATAGCCAATATTATAATATTATGTTAATATTATTGCTTATTACAGTACAATATAAGCTGGATTTAGCGCCGTGACGCCGTCGGCAGAGGTTGCTGATGTAGGCTGCTTTTTAATTTTCCAGAAATTGTCATAATGACAAATACCAGTTCAGCCAGTTGGCATAAAATCAAAACGGTGTAAGCTTGTACATTGGACCGAACCGGCAAAACTGAAAATCGACCCATCGCTACTGTTAGCACCGTTAGATGTGAGCCGCCGGCTCAGCTGTCGCCATATTGAGAGCCGCGTGGAGGCAATAGAAATGCTCTGAATTCCGTATTGAGTGTCTAACAATGGAAAGAACAAGTCATCTACCAGAAGAGGCCTGACTGGTATTGTGCTTTGCCAAAATTAAAAACCTGAGACGCTGGGGAGGATGATTTACTTCAACAGCTTGTTTCCTGTAAGTTTAGCCTACAATATGTATTGTCTACCTGCGCTACATGTGAGGTCAATTTCATGTTTCGTGTGCCAGCAGCAGCCCCGTATCCTGTAAAACCGGATTTGTGTTCTGCACGTACAGTAAAAGCCCGTCTGAGTCCCTCATGCAATTTCACAGTGAGCAGCACATTCTTCTTTGAATGGATTGTTGAAAATGAAATAAACACCTTCCTAAATATAACAACCTACATGTTGACAGTCAGCACGACCAAAGAGAGAAATCCTCACTTACCCGGATAAACATGGAGAGCTTGAACAAAGCAGACATTGAATTCATTCTGCCAAAAGAAGGGAGGAAAACGACAGCATGTCATTTAACACGGATTTGTTGAATTGTAACATCACTACAAAGCCTCGACATAAAAATAACAAGTAGGAGACGGGAGGGGCTGTTTGTGATTCTGATTTTAAACCAACAGAAAAGACTCTAAGAATAGAACCAACAGGGGACATGATGTTGTTTTCTGTTATTTCAAAAACAGGGACAACTGTGATACAAAGCACTGGACTGACACAATAATGAGAAATTACAGTTTTTATGTTATCGCTCTGCGCATCCTGAGGGCTGGCTGATATCAATCGAAATACATTTTACAATAAGAACAACAAAAGCTTCTTTTAGTTTAATATATATTGTAATGTTTGTAGAGAAATGGGAAATCAGCCCTGTGTAACCTCATCGTCACTCTTTATCATCATCATGATCGTGTGAAGCCGTAAATACTCACAGAAATGAAGACGGCCCGAACCAAGAGGATATCGGCTCCACCGATCTCCATTTCTGCTCATCGACAAAGCTGAGGAAGTCGTCTTTAGTGCGAGCTCCCTGGTACTTCCTGAAGACGCCATCTTTACAGCTGAGACACAATCGCAGATACAAAACATTTTAGGAACAGTTCAGTTTTAATAAAACCTGAAGGAGATGACTAACTACAAAAAGGGGCACTAATCTCTCCGACAGGCTTAATGATGTTTACGCACGGTTTGAGGATGTGCACACCCCAGCACTCCCCCCTCTCCTCCCTTTCCATCAAGCAAACTAAGGTGAGGAAGCTTTTCAAACAACAAAATGAAGGGAAAGCAGCAGGGCCTCCTCACAACAGTGTCCCTAAATCAGCCAAAACAACATGTTACATTTGGTGAGACTGCTTTTGGAAAGAGTGCTGAAACTATTTGGTGCTAAATCTATAAAATCTGCTAAATTTTCAATCAACCATTTAGTCTGTATTTATGTGTCCTGTGACAGTCTGGCGACCTGTCCAGGGTGTACCCCGCCTTTGGCCAATGTCAGCTGGGATCAGCTAGAGGCCTCCCCACCACCCTGAACAGGATAAGCAGTTACAGATAATAGATGGATGGATTAACCATTCAATTAATTCATCAAGCAAAAACGCAAATCCTTCACTGGTTCCGCCTTCTCAAAAGGGAGGATTTTCTGTTTTATACAACGTTATTAATGTGATCGTTAATTAGATCCTTTTTAGTTTGTAAAAAACAACGTGTGATCATTATTTATTTTACCATTTCTTGTTATAGATTAAATGGTTAATCAGAATAAATTATACATAGATGAATCCATACAGATTAGTTGCACCCATTGACTGAAATAGATTTGATAAAGCATCTCATTTGCATAAATACTGTATGCATTTCTGAAATATTACACAGCTGGGGTTAACTTCCTGCATTTATGCTAACAAATGAGACGTTTTTTTCCCCTTACTGATGATTATGAATAAACAAATTATCTAAACGACAACAAGATCTACTCTTTTCAAAATGTTAATGTGGCATACTAGAAGAGGAGCGGAGACTTGGTGAGCTAAAAGTACATGAGATACAAAACTTAGTTAAACCCACTACATCATATCTCTCAAGATGGTGCACATCCGCTTTACACACAGCACAAGAGGAAGCAATAAAAACCACAGAATAACTAAGAACTTACTGGTAAATGGTAGGAAGTGAAGTGATGATGAATCGCCCACTCAGACCTTACAGAGAGAAGAGACAGAGCGTCCAGTCAGCGAGCAGGAAGGAACAGTTTGACTCAGAACTAAACTGAAAGGAATTTCAGACTTGGCAGACGAGCTGAATTAATGTTTGATAGCAGCTCCACTGCATCAACGGCTAACGTGAATACTTACATTTTATACATTTTGTTGTGTCTTTCAGTCAATATTTTGAGAGTCTGCATGTGACCACTGTTCATTTTTACTAGTGCAGTTTTCCTATAGATAAGCTGTCAGGAATTTTGAGACAATTCAACTTGTCAAATCACATAATTATGTAGTGACTGAAACTCATACATCTACAAATCTGGTACCAACTATCTGGTGTCTTTGTACCTCAATAAGTTGCCTTCAAAAGTCATAAAATAGCCTCTAACACCTGACCCAAACTGACATTATATATACAGTATAACATTATATATTTGTTGAGATTTTACCATATTATCAAGAGTGTAGCATCTGTGTGATGGAGAACTTTGACAGAAAGCTTAATGTATCATAATATACTGTATATCAATATCACATTACTACATTACATTTACTGTGATAGAGGATTTTATCCCTATAGCCTACTCTTTGTAACTGCCTTTGTAACTATAATATTAAGTAGTACGTAAATATCTAAATTGCTGGTGTATCTTTAGCAAACACTGCAAATTAACACTCAGTTGCCAGTTTATTAAGTCCACAGCTTTGCAATAAATAAACCTTCATGAAGGTTATAATGAAGGTTTTTGTTGACTATTTTAGAGAGTTATTGACTCAACTTTAAGGTCATTTTGGAGGTTGTAGTTAAGTATACTGAGAGGTGTTTCTAATATTTAGTCTACGCTCATCATCAATAGAAACTGGGTGGACAGAGTATTAGAAACACCTCCTATAATAAACAGTCGTATGTTCAATGACATTGCAAGAAGCAAGGTCTCACCTTTGCAGAAATATATAGCTAAAATATGCAGAACTGAATCAACACTTCTCTGAAAGTTTCAACATGGAGTTTCCCGCAGAGCTGCAGTAATTTATCTATTTTGTCCTGCAGTTCAGTGCAATATGGACATTGTGTACTGGCTTGGCAAGCAGCTCTGTTTTTCAATGCATGTAGAAGTCACACAGTGTAGCTGCCAGCTGACAAAGGTCATTTGAAGCCTACCGGGTTGTTCTGTCACGTCCACCTTGGCTATGTTGACCCCCATGTCCTCCCCCCAGTCCGCGAACTCCTTCCACGCCGCCTGGAGCTGCTGGCATGCTGGACACCAGGGTGCGTAGCTGGAAGGGGGGGGATATCAAGTTTCACAAGTAAAGCCTCAGATAAACCTGCACAATCACTTACATCGACGTGTAGATAACACAGAGTACAACATGTGGACTTTATTAGCATGTTACTTAGCAAACACTTGGCAAGCACACAACTCTGACTCTCTCAAGTCTCACCAGCAGACTGAGGAACAGTTTTTTTCCTCCCAGGCCATCAGACTTTTAAATAGATAATTCATACGACACCTTCTCACACAAAAATATATCTTATACTGTATATACTGTATATGTTCTTAATGTATATTCAAGATATATAATATGCCTGTATATATATTCTTAATATGTCTGTATATGTTCTTAATATACCTGTATATGTTCTTAATATGCCTGTATATGTTCTTAATATGCCTATATATGTTCTTAATATGTCTGTATATGTTCTTAATGTCTCTATATGTCCTTAATATGTCTATATATGTTCTTAATATACCTGTATATGTTGTTAATATGTCTGTATATGTTCTTAATATGCCTGTATATGTTCTTAATATGCCTGTATATGTTCTTAATATGTCTGTATATGTTCTTAATGTCTCTATATGTCCTTAATATGTCTATATATGTTCTTAATATACCTGTATATGTTGTTAATATGTCTGTATATGTTCTTAATATGCCTGTATATGTTCTTAATATGCCTGTATATGTTCTTAATATGTCTGTATATGTTCTTAATGTCTCTATATGTCCTTAATATGTCTATATATGTTCTTAATATACCTGTATATGTTGTTAATATGTCTGTATATGTTCTTAATATGCCTGTATATGTTCTTAATATGCCTGTATATGTTCTTAATATGTCTGTATATGTTCTTAATGTCTCTATATGTCCTTAATATGTCTATATATGTTCTTAATATACCTGTATATGTTGTTAATATGTCTGTATATGTTCTTAATATGCCTGTATATGTTCTTAATATGCCTGTATATGTTCTTAATATGTCTGTATATGTTCTTAATGTCTCTATATGTCCTTAATATGTCTATATATGTTCTTAATATACCTGTATATGTTGTTAATATGTCTGTATATGTTCTTAATATGCCTGTATATGTTCTTAATATGCCTGTATATGTTCTTAATATGTCTGTATATGTTCTTAATGTCTCTATATGTCCTTAATATGTCTATATATGTTCTTAATATACCTGTATATGTTGTTAATAT
>CAKAOH010025813.1:0-19399 GCA_916701665.1 Sebastiscus tertius | reverse complement strand
TATGTCTGTATATGTTCTTAATGTCTCTATATGTCCTTAATATGTCTATATATGTTCTTAATATACCTGTATATGTTGTTAATATGTCTGTATATGTTCTTAATATGCCTGTATATGTTCTTAATATGCCTGTATATGTTCTTAATATGTCTGTATATGTTCTTAATGTCTCTATATGTCCTTAATATGTCTATATATGTTCTTAATATACCTGTATATGTTGTTAATATGTCTGTATATGTTATTAATATGTCTGTTTATATTCTTAATATGCCTGTATATATTCTTAATATGTCTGTTTATATTCTTAATATGCCTGTATATATTCTTAATATGTCTGTTTATATTCTTAATATGCCTGTATATATTCTTAATATGCCTGTATATGTTCTTAATATGTCTGTATATGTTCTTAATATATGTCTGTATATGTTCTTAATATGCCCTTGTACAAAGTATTTCTTATATATGTACATTCAGACTTCCTGATATGTATATTATGTTCTTAATATGTCTGTATATAATTGTAATATAACTTATTATTTTAATGGAGCTTCCCAGCAAAAAGCATTTCACACGATTGTACCTTTAATATAAACACTAAACATCTTGAATCTTGAATCTCTGTGGTTAAGCTGGTTAGCTAGCTAGCTAAAGATAGCAGCTATTAGCTTAGCTTGACACTTTAGCTTTAAAATAATAAAGAATAAGATAAAACTGAGCAGTTAGGTTTAAATCTGAACAGACACCTGAAATAATGTGTTTACACGAGATCAAAATAGCTAACTGAGCTAACTGACAAGCTAACTGACAAGCTAGTTAGCTTAGCCGTTAGCCTAGCTGTTAGCATTAGCCGTTAGCATGTCACTCACAATTCAATCATCCATTCTCCGGACAGGATCTCCTCCCACGTCCCGTCGGTGACTTCTCTGAGGCTGTCCCGCTTTGCAGACGACGCCGGCACCGACGTTAAACACGCCACCAGCAGGAACAAGCAGCAGATCCAGGAGCGGTGTTTAGTAGGAGACATAGTTGAAGCTGTGTTGCTGCTACTAGCTAGCAAACACGCCATGTTGGATCTGATAGGGAGAGACAGGTAGCTCACTTCCGGTGTGCGCCCTGACGTCAGAGTCAGGTGGGGAGTTTATTATTAGTATGAAAGTCTGAAGTTATCTTTAGAAAATACAGATAAAATGAGCAGTTATTAGTTTGCATTGGTGTGAAATAGCAAAGAAAGCAACGAAAGAGACGCAAATGTTGTCTTAAAGCTAGATAAAGGTGTGCAAATAACTAGATAATGACAGAAGTCCACATTAATCTGGACTGTCTTATCCTGTTTAATGTTTGATTATTACAACGCACTAAATGCAGTGAAGTAAAGCTTATTTTATACAGTCTATGAAGTAAAGAAAAGGGGCTTGTACTTTATTTCTTGCTCATGTGTTGTAAACGTGTATGACCAGCAAGTGGTGCTATGGTCTCTAAAATAGCTCAGAAAGGAGGTAGATATAACTGTTGCATGTGAGAGATTGCAGGTAAATTAATGTATTATAGACAGTGATGGAAGAAGTATTCTATTTTTTTTTTGTGTTATAAAGTGATAACAAAACAAGTGAAGACATGTGCAGGGACATATATAAAAAAGACCAAAATATATTATACAGAGAAAGACAAATAACAAAGTACAAAAAGAAAAGAAAAGAAAACAAAACAAAAACAACATATATGACATATATCTACTCTTAAACACATATACTGTACACATGCACACATACTGATATCCATCCTTTTATGTAGAGCATAGGGGGAACAAAAACAAAACAAAAAGAAAATAAATGAGTAAAATATATATAATTAATTTTAATTACTTCATATACTGCTTGATAGCTTAACCTATAATAGCAGATCATGATTTATTAATTGATTTATATATTTTTTTATTAATAATCTAAATCTGCAAAGTAGCTAAAGCTATCAAATAAATGTTGCAGGGTAGAAGTATAAAGTAGCATAAAATGGAAATACTCAAGTAAAGAACAAGTACCTCAAAATTGTACTTGAGTCAATTTACTTAGTTACATTCTTTAAAACTTTAAACATTGTTAGATTCATCATATACATATAAGTTTATACATGAACTTTGACCTCTATATATAACCCATCCTAAGGAGCAGTGAGCTGCTGTAAAACACCACTATGGATTAAAGACTGTATATATTCACCTAGTATTCTGTAGTGAAATTGTATACTGTATATGTATATTGTATGTGAGATATGGCTGCAACTAAATGTTTAAAAAATATAGTGAAAAATGCCCATTACAAACTCTGAGCATCTTCAAATGTCTTGTTTTGTCCAATCAACAGTCCAAAACACAAACACATTCAGTTCACAATGATATAAAACAGAGAAAGGCTGTAAATATTCACTTGAGAAGCTGTAACCGGAGAATGTTTGCAATTTTTGCTTGAATAAACAAATCAAAATTGAGCATTATTTAATCTGTAAATCAAGATTTTCAAAGTGCACATTAATCAGTTTATGCTTCCTGATGAATTCTGATAGTAATCAATGTTTTGATCCAAGAGGAACTGTCTCTTCTGCTCAGTATCTTCAAAGCTGCACGTTCAAAGTGTTTTGCATTTTGTATCTGCACATGCAAAAACCCCACTGAGAGCAGAGTGAAATCCATTTGATTTGACCTGGAGGTGAAGTGCAATCCTCTTAATACTTCTAAGTAATGTCAAGCTATATTCTCAGTTTTTTTCCTTCAGCATTTTTATTTGTCTAAAAAAACTTTAACTGTCAAGAAAATGTCCTGTTGCTGCCTGTTAGTTCAAAATAGTTTGCAAAGTTCTCTCATATTCTGAAGCACTTAGAATCTGCTAAATCCTACATATGTACATGCATCACTATCCATTTCCTGTTACATTTCTGCTGCTTTTTCAAGATAAATAAGTTCCTCAAAGGACATGTTCACATGTTTTACATTTCTATCTGAGTACAGCAGTCTGAGTTGAGCCTGTTGAAGACTCATATTAACTTTTGAATGTATTTTTTTTTTTTTATAGAACGAGGACCGTGGATTTTGTCCTCCATGTTTTACAGTGAAGTCCTGTTGGGAAGGGATCGCTTCATCGCTGGAATTGTAGACTGATTACGGCTGTCAATAACTCTGTTAACCTTCATAACACGGTATGTGAATCATAGCCTGTCCTTTAACCCAATGGTTCCCAATCTTTCTGGCTTGTGACCCCTTAAAACAAAACAACTATTTCATTGGTTGCAGATGTCTACCAGTTGTAACCAGTTCAACCAGAGACAGATCTTTTTAACCCTTGTTTTATTAGAAGCCCCAAAGACGTAAAATGAGTCTGTATTTCACAAGAAAAAGGCAAAGATTAGGGGTGAAGATTAATTTTGTGTTTCTTATATACTGTCTTTCTGCTTTCCTCTTCTGTTAGACATATCACCATTATCTTACCTGATGTGTTTTATCCAGCAACTCCTGTTTTTTTTATTAGCCGGGAAGCAAAAGAAGGAGCAAGACCCGTTGCTGGTGTGAGTACATCCCAGTATGAAACACAGAGGCAACGTAGCTTCAGATAGAGAGATGTCACTTACGCAACTTTAAAGTGTGTTGTCTTTCTAATTAGGTATAGTCACAGTCTTATACTTCAATATTTTTACAACAAACTGAGACTTTTTTGACATTAAAAATTATCTTTTAAATTGACAAACGCCATATGTGAGATTCATGGCGCAAACGGGCTAAAAAAAAATACTTGTCTCTCTCTTTACTACCATTCATATTTTTTCCAAAATAAGGTCCCACGGTGGTCCACTGGAAGAGGCGGGACTTCACCTCTGTATTGCTTCAACCTGTCCTTGAGGATGATCCCAGACACCCTGCTAAAGAAAACATACTTTGATTACTTAAATCCACAATGTCTTTCTTTTGGTCGCTATCCAAAGATCGTAACTGATGGCTGGAACATAAATTGACTGAAAACCCCAATTTGCTTCTCCCGTGGGAGGTCTTGGGTATTTTTATAGTACATACTGAGAGTAGATTTCAATTGGAGCACAGACCGGGACACAATTTTGCTCCCAAAACATATTCTGTACCTACAAATCTGCCGTTCACTCTCAGACCTTGACCTGCAGACTGACAGTGTGAATTAGATTTTTTTGTGCTCACTTAGCTTTGCCACTTATGAACTTCCATATTTTTGGTGTCAGTGTGTGTCTGTATAAGAGAGTGAGAGCGTCAATCATCCTGCCTGTGTTTCTCTGCATGAGAAGGTTTCACTCTGAGTGAATCTGCAAAATGAGAGCAGTTATTATTGCTGGGAACCTGCAGGCAGATTGCAATGGCAGCCAGTTATCAGTGCACCTCACACTCTAAAAATACCCTGCAGATGACATCCTTTTGTGCCCCTACCATCGCCCCCTTTCTCCAGCCATCAGCTCTGCTCCACTTACAGCGCAAAATGAATCTCCTTCCTGCTCAGCAGTCATCTGCTCTCCTCCTTCAACTTAATGTGGCAGTGAGGAAAATAAGTGGCAGATCGGGGAGGTGTAGTGCTGTTTTGTGTTGTTCTTTCAAACCCTATTACTGGGCTCAGGCTGCTGCTGGTGTGGAAGCAGGGACACAGTGGCAGTTTCTCTCTTTTTTAGCCTTTGTAGCCATGGTGTTCGGTCAATCAGTCGGTCCACCACAAAAGAAAAACATCTTGACAATAACTGAATGAATTGTCGTGACATTTGGCACAGACATTCACAGTCCTGGATGAACTTTACATTAGTAATACCTTGACTTTTCATCTGATTTTTCATACCTCTAACACTGGGAAGAGTTTATCTGATGCGATAAGAAGTTGCTCCCAACATCAAACGAGCACTCTGCTGCGGAAGATTTTTCTAATTTTACATTTAATTTGCTGCTGATTAAGCTGTTGATGGCTGGCCAGAGGCTGATTGTTGCCATGGTTACTGCTCTGCTACAGTGCAGCCTGCAGATGCTAGTTACAGACAATATCTTTCTGTTTGAATATTTTCTTTGAGCATGGGTTTATACATTGCTTAACCCATCATATATATGAACCTTGAGGTGAGATTGTTTTGTCAGTTTCTGTTTCCAATGAAATTCTAATGTGCTCAGGAAAAAAAAAGTAATTTCAACACGAACAACTGGTACAACTCCATGACAACTAGCAAAGTCCATGTGCTGATGAAGATAGCATGTGATATAATAGGACACTCCAGGAGCCGGTTGCACCAGCTGTGCTTTAGTTCAAACTTAGCCTCGTTATAACCCAAGTGTTTACAAAGCGGAGGTCTTCACTGAATTTAATCAGATTGCCAACACAAAGTAGTTATTGCATAGAAATTAGTTGAAACTGCTAGTAAACGAGGTAATGGAGTGGAATATGGTGAACAAATCTGACCTGACACTTAATCAAAATGCAAAACACAATACTCCTCAAATTACAAGCGTTACACGCGTTATAGCATAATCACATATACTGCAAATCTCCTTGTATGCACTTATAAATAAAGCAAAAATCATAACCACATTTATAGAAGATTGTCAGGTATGCTTAACATTTTGCTTGGCCCCTAAAATTGTTATTTTTTCGAAGTTCAGTCGCAACTCATTATGCAACAATGATTTACTGTTTACACAGTTTATTGCTTTTGATTGTGCTGAACTACACATTTTGTAGCAACCAATTTACACATTCCTAAAGTATTATTTAATTACTCATTCATTCATTCATTCATTTATCTATTTATTCACTCATTTATCTATTTATTCATTCATTCATTCATTTATTTATTCATTTATCTATTTATTCATTTATTTATTTATTTATTTATTTATCTATTTATTCATTTATTTATTCATTCATTTATTCATTTATTTATTTATTTGACAGGGGCAATACATGTTGGCATTGTTACATGTAATTAAAGTGTAACCGACCAGTATGTAGGACTTCTAGCCGCAGCTAATTTGCAGACCTTGACCCTGGTTACTTGCGAAAACATTTCTTAGGTTTTAATGGTGCAACTCAATGCAACAAATTACTAGTTTGAAAATAACTTAGCTAGTTAGTAAGTTTAGGAAGGACTAAATGGATTTACAAATAGCTGGTGCAACCAAATATATGATCAATATGATCATCTCCAATATATAGTATTCAGTGTCAAATGAAGTCAAGTCAAGTTTATTTGTGTAGTCCAATATCACATAAAATGTCTGAACAAAAACAGTTCCTAATCCAGCTAAATCTCTCTTGGAAGACAAAACTCGTAGCACAAAAGGCAGGAAATGGTCGAAACTTTAGGAAAGAAAGATCCCCTCTAGTAGAAAATATAACAATGGAATTGCAGTATAAAAATAGGATTACACTACAGTTGGTCCAATACTAATGTAACAAATCCAACACAAGATGTTCACCAAAATAAGTCCAAGAAATGAGTCTAGTGAATTGAATCCAATGGAATAAATCCACTTTATGAGTCCATATGAGTTCTGCTTTGGTGTGTAGCCATAGTTGAGATCATATCAGTAATAAATGCAAAATAAAAATCCATCAGGGTGATTATTGTAGAAGTATAGTAATGGTCCCTGCAGCAGCACAAGTAGAGAGTAGTAGAAGATATTGTTGCACCTCATCGATGCCTCAGCAGGTGTTTTCCATTAGAGGTTTTTGCCAACACACCTGTTGTGACTCCACTGATTAAACTGAAGCCAGAACAGAGCAGTACAACAGTGTTTTTATGCTCTTTAAAGCAGTAGCATTGATTCGCCTTTAAAGCAGGCACACACACGTGTATGGGTCTCTCCCAAGTGGTTTCCACAAATATCTGTTAACTTCAAACGCCATAATGAAAAATCAAAGTTCTACATTTGTACAGTCTGTACACTAAAATGCAAATCATGAATGTGTGTGTGGGTGGTTGTATTTGTATGAGCTGCGGAAGAGTACGAGCAGCTGATGTGACCTATTCACTGTGGGAAACACACGGATGTTGAATTATAGATACTTTATATGCTAAACAAATGATTCAGCTCTCTTGCAAGGATGATGTGCACATGTATATACTGTAGGTGGAGATCATTTGCAACACTATTAGTGCCTTGAAAATGAGACTTTTACCTTGTTAGGGCAGCAATTACACAAGATAGCAGATAGCAACATAAGCATTCATTTGGGATCTTGTTTCAGCCTGATTTTCACTCCCCTTTTAGCTCTGTTTTGGTCTCCACCCACTCTAATTTAGCTGCTAAATGCTCCACTATGTTCACCAGCTAGCTGCTAACTTTGTCTGGATTGCTGTCTGGTGCTGGACAGGTTGTGTACAGTTGGATTATCAAAGGTTTTTTGACTGAAAACAGCTGCCTCTTGCTGCAAACAAGGTTGATTAAAGCAGAAATTGAACCAAAATAGTCAAGTTGCAGACCGGAAATCCAAAACAATGAGCTGAAAGATGCTAAAATGCTCCATTTTGTTAGACCCATTTTTGCAGCACTTCTGCACACTCACTCTGTGCAGCACCAGCAAGTATAAATGCTTGCTTTTTTTTACTGGCAGCTATGAATTTTTCCACTCTTACATGTATTTTCTTTTTCAATATTTTCAAGGTTACTTGCCTCGCCACAGCTCAGAGACCCAACGCTCTTACTTACAGAAGGCCTGCAGCTGTATCTCTGCATGAATGTGAAGGCCATCATATTGTCATACAGCTCTCAGAGACTGTTAGCATCCACGTGACAGCTGATGGTAATTCCAAGTGATGAGTGAGAAGTGGCACAGCGTGGGAGTGAGGAGGCAGAGCATGCACTCCAATCACAGAGGAGCCTCTCAAACAGTGGCTGCACAACACAACACTTTATACCCGGTTTCTCTGGGTTTCCCACATCTCTCCCTCAGACACACATACTATAGTGATGTAAAGTATAGAAATCTAATGCTAATGCCCGTCCCTCTTTATCTCAGTCTTTCCCTCTCACGTTTCCTGTTCATTTTGTCCGTTTTTGTGGTAACCAAGTGATAAGATGCTCTCATCAACCTCGTTTCCACCAGCAGCAGCCGGTTGTCAAATAAACTGATAAACCCACTACACGCTCTGACACCAAATAACTGACAGACAAAAGTTAGAGACGTGCTGGTGAAAAAAGTAGAACAACTAACAGCTAAAGAGCCAGATATGTTCGCTGCAGTTGGTGGAGACCAAAAGCAGAGCTAAAATAAGAGCGAATATTGGACTTGTGTTTGTTGGATGGTCGAACAACACCCGAAACCCCCTTCCACCACACCTTTCTAAATTCAATATATGGGAGGCTGTGTCCGACAACTTTTCTAACTTTCTGAAACCAGCAATCCGTCAAAACGCCCACTTAACACGGAGACTGTGTATGTGGAGGTGAGAAAGTATGTTTGAATTTTCTTTCATCAGCTCTCTTTTCTTTCATTCTTACTATTCGTCTGTATAAACGAGTGCAACACTATAGAGCGTTTCAACAGAATTGCATTGCTAGGCAACAGCCCATACTTCCTGTCAGCTGATCTTATTCACATACACTGCAACCAGGAATAAATAATAATAATTATATATTTCTTGCACTGCAACAGGAAATAAACTGGGACGCATTTGGAGCGTTTACAACTGTGAAATGGTCTATAAATGTCTTCCAGTAAAGATTGTATAAAAATGTGTGCTGTTATATAACAACTAATCACACATCTTGCCTCTCTAAGTAATCACAGCTTTACACTTTACCTACCTTCGAGTGCAGTAGTTTCAAACAGCTATAAACGCTTGAGCTCTTTTTGGCCGCACCCTGGCCTCAATGTTGCTCTGTATTTACTGGATGTGTTATCAGGGAACTGTAGCATGTTAGCCATAACATCTTTATAAGCTGATAATATGTCAAAGCCCTTTGTCAGTCAGCTTGTTTTGCTGTTTTTCTTCCCCTCAGTAGCCCAAAATTGAATAATGCAGCTTTAAGATTAACTTGCACATCTCTTTTTTTATTATTTGTGCAAAGGGCAATACACAAAACAGAGACACAATATACAATATGTACACAATACATAGTAATAGACACAAACAGGGAGTTAGATGAAACGAGTCAGACAAAACAAAGCATAACAAACAAAACCCAAATGCAAAAAACAAACAATAAATAAAGAAATATGACAATATTATTGTTGTTATAAATATGAAAACCAGTTGGTGCTTCTAAGGGTGGTAGGGCTCACGTTTGTATGTGTATGAGTGCGTGTATATTTGAAACTGATAGAGAAGAGAGAGGGAAGCCTGAGCAAATGCTAATAATAAAAAAAATACATAATAATAAAAATAATGATAGAATAAAATAGACAGTTTTATTGTTATTGTAAATGGTACAACAAAATTTGGAGGCTTCTCCAGCTCAGGGCAGTTAAAAAATAGATAAATAAAAACAACAGACAGCTACAATTCCTCCATTTTACACATAACATTCACAACATTGACAGTACCCATTCGTTCCCCACATGATACACATATGTTTGGAGTGCTTCTCCAGATCAGTGCAATTAAAAAACTGTGTTTAAATAGTGTAGCTATTTCACTAATAAAAAATAATGATTGCACAAGTATGAGGTATTTACTGTTTGACAGAGTTTCGAGTTCTTATGGCCCAGGGAAGGAAACTGTTTGTGAGTCTGGTGGTGCTCCGATGGAAACTGTAGCGCCTGCCGGTAATAGCCGGTAATAAATATGTATAATAATAATCATAATAGAAGAAAAACAAGTTGGGACCTCCAGCCATCTTCCATGGCCCCTACTGGGTCTCAGGTGGGGGTCAGCTTGGCTGGAGAATTGCAAATCTCAATCTTTTATCTGATTTAATCTGTGTTAATGAGAGAGTCAGCACTCAGGTTTGTATGGTCTGTAAACATGAGCAGCATGAATTCAGTTTTCAGATTAAGTTCTGCATGTGTTTCTGGGACCAGATAATCATTGTTGCACTGCTCTCTGTGGGTCATCAGTAATGTCATGAAGCACATTGTGATCAGATCACCTCACTTGACCCACTGAGTGCACTAGGAAGAGTGTAAGTGTGTTTGTTCTTGTTCTCTCTTTAAAATGGTGTTGTGTCAGCAGAATCAAGGGAGGAAGCTGAGTGACGCAGACAAGATGTTTCCCAGTGGAGCGACGAACAACACCAGACATACCTGAGAGCAGAAAAGCCTAGCGTGGCAATTACAGCTAAATACCAGCTGTTCCAGGATCGCCATCAGCATCTGGAGCCACCGGAGCGGTCCTCATTACCTGTGAGATTTCATATGTTTTGCCCTGTGTCCTCTCATACATCTTACTCATTCTCACAACGAGGACTTCCTGTGGTTCAGACTCTCCAGAGAGATTCACTGCCAACTGCTCACACATTACAAGCTTCAGGCAGCATGGTTAAACTCCAGCTGTTTCTGTAACACACAGCATCGTAATAACATCATTCAGTGTATGATGGATAACTAAATTTGATATTAATTATGTGACAATATGTCTGGTAAGAGTAACCATGTGTTCATGCATTTTTAAGCGTTGATTAATTTGAAGTGTAATTCTCAGGGACAGTTTCAATTAAAGTAGGAAAACCTGGACTCTGCTTACTACTTTGGAAATCTGTAAATAATTGTTTAAAGAGTAAATCCAGATTTAGATTAAAGTTTTAAATTTCGTTTTAGGCGTTTTTAAAAACTTTGCAAGCAAGATTGTGTTCGGGAAGCTGTTTTCCATATGAGGTTCATTCCTGCTTCGAAATTTCTTTTTTATTTTAAATTGTTGAAAATCTCAAACCATAAAAAATATAATTATTATTAAATATAACTTTAAAGGTCCCATGTTATGCTCATTTTCAGGTTCATACTTGTATTTTGTGTTTCTATTAGAACATGTTTACATGCTGTAATGTTCAAAAAACCCTTTATTTTCCTCATACTGTCTGCCTGAATATGCCTGTATTTACCCTCTGTCTGAAACGCTCCGTTTTAGCGCATTTTGACGGAATTGCAACAGAATTGCAACAGAATTGCATTGCTAGGCAACAGCCTGGGTCCATATGTACTTCCTGTCAGCTGATGACATTCACATACACTGCAACCAGGAAATAAACTGGGACACATTTAGAATGTTTACGTTTAAAATGATTTCAAGGGTCTAAATATTGTATATTTGTGACATCACAAATGGACAGAAATCCTGACAGCTTGTTTCAAATGCAGAGTTTCTGAATATGGGCTGTGTGTATTTCCTTGTGGATTGAGTGTTTCGATACTTTCACAGTATCTAATAGGACTTCAGCCTGCTTTATAATAAAAAACATGAAAGTCTCACTTTTTTATAATATGGGACCTTTAAGTTAGACTTGCTATAGGCTAGACACTTAAATCTACCTGTCGCATAAAGCTAACCTATGAGTGACTACCTGACCTGACTGCATTATGGGTGAAATAAAACATTTCACAGAGCAGAAAAAATGGCAAATGCAACAGCGACACCACACCAAAGTATTGGAGAAAATAACTGAAAAGGTAAACAGCATAAAAAGATACAAGGTGCAAGAGTCCAATAAAGTTATGGATAAACAGTTAAAATACAGGTAGTTAAAAATTAGCTAAAAGTAATGGATAAACAGGTGTCATAGTGACTCAATAAATAAATAAATAAATATGTCATTAAATGTAGAAAAATAATATTAAAAATAAATGTAGCCATTAATCAATGGTTAAAATGTCATGTTATTTATCTTTGTATTAATTCCCTTATTAATTTACGCTTCTGTTTAATTTTCTCTTTTATTTATTTATATATATTTATTTTTTAGTATTTTTATTTTATTTATTTATATTAGCTTTTATTTTTTATTTTTTTTATTCATTTTTGCATTTTTTTATTTATAAATCTTTATTTATTTATTTTATATTTATTTTTAAATGTATTTATTTATTAATGCATGATTTTCCCTTTGCATTTCACCCCTTATTTATTTCCTCAAACTTAGCTAAAAGTCATGGATAAAACAGCTGTAATATTTAGCTAAATGTTAGCTAAAAGTAATGAATAAACAGTTGTTAGCTATCAGTCATTCATCTCCTCTCATTATTATGCACAGTGCCGTTAGTGAGTCATGTGTGAAATGGGAGCTGGGTGTAAGGATGTAAAACGTTGATTTTAACAGAAATGTTCAGTATTTTATTGCTTTCTACCAAATATTCTCCCCTTTTACATTACACTGTTATGAGTTTTGTCTCCAGTGTGAAATCCAAACTACAGTAATTGCCTCCGTAACCGAAGCAACACCTCCGCCTCGTCTCATAAAAACTATAAATCACTCTGCATCCCCAAACCGCATTAGGGATTCTGCAACATAATGCCTTTTCTCATTTGTGAAGTCGGTACAAACAGTATCTGCAGTGTTCAGCTCGGCAGCCTGCAGAAGTGTCACGGTGTCAAGCTATTGAACCCTCTGGCCACTGATTAATGAGGCTCTCTCCTCCCTCAGCCCTCTTAAAGGTGCCACTGAGTTGTCATTTGTTTTCTTGTCTGAGTCACCTGAGGGGACCATGTTGGATTCAACCCATATGCTACGTTTGGATGTGTTGCACACGGGATGATAAATGGTTTGTTTCCTGATGGTATGCATTAATTACGCTCCTCAGATAGGCACTTAGATAGACACAACTAATTACCAAACTCTGCAAAACAATCTTTGCTCAAAAGAAGCAAAATGCAGAATTCATCAATGCCAACCCCTAAAAGATGGTCTCAAATGCACCAAATGTATAAATGTTTAATTTTAACTGTTTGATTTGTTACAGTGAATCACATTTTTCCAGCTGAGAAACGTCTTAAAAAATGGATGAGGATTCCCAAAGTGTTTTCAACCCTAAGGTCTTTACTAGAAAACTTTTAATGGTGCAACCCAATTTAGTAAATCAATTGTTTGAACCGTGATAGTATAAGAACTTGACACGCAAACTTAAGGATGGATTTACGAATAGCTGGTGCAACCCAATCCTGCACCGTAAGGAAACCGTTCCTAAATGTGATGTACGACCATAAATTCAGGAGCTAAAGAACCGTACAAATTGTGCAAACGCTCCAGTGCAATATGTGAAATAAAATTATATCACACTGCCAGACACCCAGGCAGAGATGCGGATGAAGGAATCCATCACCTACAGGGGAAGATAATAATGTTTTACCAACACTCTAACATAATTTTGGCTACAGTGAGATTAGCAGTAAGAAAGTGAGAAAGCCTTTACTGGACTGTAGGTCGCTGCCACCGTGCATAGGTCAGTGTTGAATTTGATTTCCTTAATCGGTTTAGTTTAATCCTCTTCAACAGTATTAGATGCATCTGTCTCATGATGGAAAATGCAAGTTACGTACATGCAATGGTTGGCTTATGACGCGTTCTCTCACAATCTCCTTTAGGCTGATTGCACATGTGCTTTTGTATTTTCAACACTGTATATAAGAAGTGGACATAGTATGCCCAGCTTAAAGCATACCCTGCTTTATGGTCTATTTGACTCTAAATGAGACCATAATTTACTAAATGAACATCATGCTGTATTGAAGAAGACTTGAAACTAGCAATTGAGACCATAAACTCATGTTTACAATGTTTACTGAGGTAATAAATCAAGTGAGAAGTAGGCTCATTTTCTCATAGACTCCTATACAATCAGACTTCTTTTTGCAACCAGAGGAGTCGCCCCCTGCTGGCTGGTAGAAAGAATGCACGTTTAAGGTACTTCAGCATTGGCTTCACTTCTTAGACTGCGGAGTTGCCCGCTGGTTATATCCCCCTGTGTGTGTGCATTTTACCTACATGGTCAACCATTTCATTAATCATCATATAAATAGTGGTTTTGTGCTGCTCTTTATGTCCGAGTGCAGTGAGGCTCTGCAAAAAAAGTGATTCTCCCAGCTTGTCACTGCAGTGCTCTGAGGTTTATGGGAAGTAATGTCGCAGTGTGGTGGCGTGCAAAGGAAAAGAAAGGAGAGGGAGGGAGGGGTGATGCATTGAGTGACATAAGAGGAGGAGGTGCAGTTGAAACTGGATCAGTCGGACAGTGGGTCACTGGGCCGGGGAGAACCGCTGAGCTCAGCTTACAGTCCGACACCTTGACTCATCATGTTTCCTACTCTTTATGACTTCCACTAAAGATGTGAAGGGCATAAATTACTGCTTCAAAAGTAATTAAATGTGTCAGTGCCCTCAAGATTAACTTTTATTCCATTATGTTTGACCGCCTGAGTCATCTGTGATGCTTGGCTTTATTTGATGGCAGATAAACTTGAGAATATTTCCCAGTTCGTTCCATTTTGCAGACTTTTTAATTAAAACTTCCTTAATGTCTCCTGCAATTATGTTTCTGTTACAGTCAGAGGACGCAGAGCCCATGCAGTGCTGGAAAACACTTTACAGACATGTCCAGCGGGGGAGGAAACAAGGTCAGTGATATTCAAATGAGAATGACTGCATTTGTTGCTCTGCTTGTGTTTGTTTTATTTCACTGTGTGTAGAGCAAGTGTGCTAAATATAAAGCAAATCTGCAGCGGTGTCTGTTCATTTAACGAAAAACACACAAGAGCATTTGTTTGCATATTCGGTTTGGTTTTTTTGCAAAGCAGCAGGGACAGGTTCACTGGGGTTTTGCATGCTGTCGATTAGTTCAGGGGCGTTCGTGGTTAATAGTGTGCTGCCTGGGATGCCTCTTTATGAGGCTCTGTAAATGTGTCAGGCAGCAGCAGGGGAAAGCCAACTCCTCTGGTCCCTCTAATTGGATTTGCACGTGTGGAAGAAGGCCTGGATTCATTTGGAACAAAAGACTTTATCCTACTCATCCTACACAGTTCATCCTATTGTTCAACATTTTCAATTCCCAGACGGAGAAGAAACCCAAAAATGCAGCCAAGAAATGGCTCAGCTGGTTATGATAAACAGGTTAGGAGGACCAGGACCATTTTAACACACTCTGCAGCTTTAAGGAAAAATCAACACATACTGCATGTAGCGCTTGTCAAAAACAGCCAATTTTAGAGATAGCATTGACATTTGTAAGAATACAAGCAAGCGGGTGTTCACCACCCACGCAGTAAGTTTATATTATTAAGCGCGTGCATACAGGATGAGAAACCCCCACTGTGCTATAGAAGCTGTCAGAGCATCCCCATGCAATCAACTCTGACACATTTTATTGTGCTGGCTCTCTACGCCTGCACATTAATTTTAGAAGGAAACAAGTGCAGACTCTCGGCTTTAATTTGAAGGGGTGTTTACGTCCGCGTTAGATGAGCCGTGTAGAAACTGCAGAGCTTTTTAACCATGCTACTGGATCAAGGGACGGCAATGTCAGTCAGCTGGTCAACCACTTTGGTCCAGACTGAAATATCTCAAAAACTATTGGATGGATTGTTGTGAAATTTGGCACCGACATTCATGTTCCCCTCAGGATGAACTGTAATAAATTTGGTGATCCTTTAACCTTTTCTCTTGAGACACATATACTTTGATTTATGACCAAAATACCTGACATTCCCATCACTTTCTTTAGTGCTAATTAGCAAATGTAAGCATGCTAACATGGTGATCCTGGTAAATATTACCTCAGCATGTTAGCGTTCCCTCTGTGACCCAAGGAGGGTGAAAAGCAGAGATGTCACACATCATCATCGCGTCATTGTGGTACAACACATGCGCAGTAAAATCTGGTCTGCACTCACCGAAATTGAGCCAATAGCAACGCACGACCTCAGCTCCAGTTACACTGCGAATGTATCACACCTCATAGCTCGAGACCGTGTCCCGGTCTCTTTCAATAAGCCTTGCTGCGAGCATGTTAACATACTAATGTTAGCTCACCAAGCAATGACAGCAATAATCACATCTTTCTGTGGCCGGCAGGCGTGTTTGTGTGTTTCAGGCGGAAACAGATTCCTTGTAACATAGGTCAACGTGTCACAGGAGTCACAGGACTCCTTTACTGTTGACTGATTGGCTGTGGGTACTCTCTATCCCTAATTTTTAGTTTGGCCGCACTTCGCCACAGAATCAAATGGCAGCAGCTCGCTGAGCTCGGAGCGGCTACCGCATCTTTCCTTAGACATTGCATGGCTGCAGGCCGCACTTGGCTGCTGCTTGATGTGTTTCTGGCGTTACAGAACTGCCAGCCTAGCGGTACACTCTCGGTTTTGTTATTTATTCTTCTTGAGAAAACATTGTGATTCTCTCAAAGAACTGCACAGAACAAGAAACCCCATAAAAACATACCACTCTCCACTACTTTCTGGCTGCACATCAGAGCATACAGAGAAGGTTTTGTTTTGAATGTTCTGTGGTTCAGTTGATTTTCCTCTCCTCCACTTCACAGACTCATATTTTAGTAAAAGGCTGTTTTTATCTGAATACTCTCCCCTGAGGAGACATGCAACAAAACACCAAATAACCCCTCATCTTGGCTCACAATGTACCCGAACATTCATCCAATCTAATTTAAAAGCAGCAATGATTACAACAGAAACTCTACATCTGCCTGCTTTCACCCAAACTTCAGTTTAAAAGCGTTAACGCTAAGAGCCCGAGGAGGCCATTAACGTGCACACATGCTCACATTAACGCTGGCACTCCCCTGTGCAGATCCGAAGGTGAAGGCGCGAGGTGTTGAACATGTGTGACACATTAATAAACAGCGAAACAAATGGCATCTTCTGGTATCTCATTTGCTGCTAATGGCATCTTTAATGGCAAGATCTGAAACACACAGAAGAGTGTTTCGTCTGTCGAGGCATAAATGAGCTGACGAACTCAGTCTCCTTCAAAATTAGGTTTAAAAAAAAGATGCTGCTTTGTGTCTGTGAAGGATTGTTGTAATGTGTGTGTACAGCGGCACAAAGGCTGCTTTCGACTGGCCTCTAAATGTCTATTGATTTAACTACACTGCTGCTCCTACAGTCTGTCAGGTTATTTGATTGGTCAGACATTTCTATCTGGATCTTTAGCACACGCTCTGCTTTCCTGGAGCAAAAATGAATTTGTGGATGATATCTTCAAGATCCTTCAGTGACTTCAAAATTCATATTTCAGGAGTAATCAATAGTGGAAAGTAAATAAATACATTTATTCAAGTAATTAAGCATTTCCATTTTATGCTACTATAATTCTACTACATTTCAGAGGGAAATAGAGTTGTTTTTACTTGACTCATACTGTATTGAAGTCATTTTTAGGGCTGTCAATCGATTAAAATATTTAATTGTGAATGATTGCATGATAGTCCATAGTTAATTGCGATTGCATCTGTTCAAAATGTACCTTAAAGGGAGATTTGTCAAGTATTTAATGCTCTTATCAACATGGGAGTGGACAAATATGCTGCTTTATGCAAATGTATGTATATATTTGTTATTGTAAATCAATTAACAAAACAAAACAATGACAAATATTGTCCAGAAACCCTCACAGGTACTGCATTTAGCATAAACAATATGCTCAAATCATAACATGGCAAACTGCAGCCCAAGAGGCAACAACAGCTGTCAGTGTGTCAGTGTGCTGACTTGACTATGTTTGCCCCAAACTGCATGTGATTATCATAAAGTGGGCATGTCTGTAAAGGGGAGACTCGTGGGTACCCACAGAACCCATTTTCATTCACATATCTTGAGCTCAGAGGTCAAGGGACTCCTTTGAAAAATGGCCATGCCAGTTTTTCCCTCGCCAAAACTTTGTGTAAGTTTGGAGCGTTATTTAGCCTCATTGTGTCAAGTAGTATGACATGTTTGGTACCACTGGATTCATTAGGTTTTCTAGTTTCATATGATGATGGTATCTTCACTCCAGCTTTAGAGTTACTGATTATTATCGCGTTAACTTTGACAGCCCTAATTTTTACATTGTGTTATTGCTGCTTTTACTCAAGTAAAGGATCTGACAATACTGCTCTCACATCTCTATGCTCTCACTGTTGGGCAAACACAGACGTAACAACTTACGCTGTTTGTTTTCCCTGCAGGCCTGTGCTGCTAAAATACCATCAATCCTGCTCCCATTCATCCATAACCAGTACGAGACGCTTACATAAGGTGGATTTCCTCGTTGCTCCGAATGCCCAATGCCCATGTAAGTAAAATCGTTCATGACTCACTGACAAATGATGTTCACGCAGGCCTTTACTGGTGTCTGAGAGGCAGAGAGGATTGTCGGAAGCAGTGGGAGGACAGGACAGAAAAGTGTGAGGAAACGGCCTGAATAGCAAGAGGTGGGAAGCACACAGTGGCGTATCATTCACAGACAGACACCCACAAAGACACACACTCATCAAAAGCCCTTAAAATATACATTTATGTAACGAGCTTCCTGCCTGGAGCAAACATGAGTAGATCCTATTCCTTTTACAAAAATAAATATGAAACAGACACCTCATTCGGATGTGACGTAAAAGGTTTCTCTTTTTATAACGTACCTCTCTGTATAATGAGCGTTAATGCTGCAGTCGAGATGCCAAATGCATTTACATGAAGTAATTCATAAAGATGCCCCATTGAATGATCAAAGATAGTCTGTAGTGCAGCGGTTAGGAGCTCCTCTTCTTCTGTCAGAAACATGTCCACCCACTTTTTTCAGACACTTGCTTTCTGGAAGCAAAATGCACATTTAATTTTCTTGACAGACTTTTCAGAAAATCCCCCAAAAATAAAGACTTTAATGCTTCAAAATGAGCCGACCAGCCTCCAAATAAATCACGAGCCCGTATCAAAAGATTCAGGAATAATTTATGGGAACCAAAACAGACGGGACTGCCAGTGCATCCCAACCCCATTCTCTATACTCACTATAGTATACTATACACTCACCTGCCACTTTATTAGGCACACCTGTTCAATTGCTTGTTAACACAAATAGCTAATCAGCCAATCACATGGCAGCAACTCAATGCATTTAGGCATCTAGAGGTGGTGAAGACGACTTGCTGAAGTTCAAACCGAGCATCAGAATGGGGAAGAAAGGGGATTTAAGTGACTTTGAACGTGGCATGGTTGTTGGTGCCAGACGGGCTGGTCTGAGTATTAAACTGCTGATCTACTGGGATTTTCACGCACAACCATCTCTAGGGTTTACAGAGAATGGTCTTAACAAGAGAACATATCCAGTGAGCGGCAGTTGTGTGGACGGAAATGCCTTGTTGATGTCAGAGGTCAGAGGAGAATGGGCAGAGTGGTTGGAGATGATAGAAAGGCAACAGTAACTCAAATAACCACTCGTTACAACCAAGGTATGCAGAATACCATCTCTGAACGCACAACACGTCCAACTTTGAAGCAG
>CAKAOH010025812.1:0-24549 GCA_916701665.1 Sebastiscus tertius | reverse complement strand
TCCTGGGTAAACCCTGGGTAACCCTAACTCTTTCCTTAGTTAACCCTGGGTAACCTTAACCCTTTCCTTGGTTAACCCTGGGTAACCTTAACCCTTTCCTGGGTTAACCCTGGATAACACTAGCCCTTTCCTGGGTAAACCCTGGGTAACCCTAACCCTTTCCTTGGTTAACCCTAGGTAACCCTGGGTAACCCTAACTCTTTCATGGGTTAACCCTAACCCTTTCCTTGGTTAACCCTGGGTAACCCTAACCCTTTCCTGGGTTAACCCTAGGTAACCCTGGGTAACCCTAACCCTTTCATGGGTTAACCCTAACCCTTTCCTTGGTAAACCCTGGGTAACCCTAACCCTTTCCTGGGTAAACCCTGGGTAACCCTAACCCTTTCCTGGGTTAACCCTGGGTAACTCTAACCCTTTCCTTGGTTAAAAAGCTACGGTCTCCCCCGTGTCCTCCGACTGCGGCCAACACTGTTTAACAGACGGGCTTCACTAGATACAACCAAGAGGTTTTGGTGCTTCACTGTAGTTTGTGTTGGAGTCTTGTCTGAACAGCGTAGCCACACGCAAGCGCGCATGGAACACCGACCCGGATTGATTTATACGTATATAAAAGTTACAAACAGTCCTTTTAAGTTAATGTTCTTACTATTGGCCGAAGGCGGTAGTAACACACATGAATGACAAAGTACAGTGCTACTTCTCTTCAATTAATCAGTATCAGTCTATAAAAAGTAAATTTAATGGACAAACAAACTGTCTATGACAGAAAATATTAAAATATATGAAATACTTTTTTTACTTTTTTTTCTCTCAGAATAACTTGGATTGTTTTCTAATCACTACAACATGTCATTAAAGATTTGACATCGTGATTGAGAGAATTTCACTCAACAGTGGTGCTACCGAGCACGACGTACATGATGACGTCATCCTTCATGACATAAATGTGAAGGTAATCAATGACGGAAGTTTGGATTATTAATATTTGTAAATGGTGGCTTCTGTGTGTCCTTGTTTGAGTTTTTGACACCCAAATAATATTTCCACACCTCACTGCCAGATGAACGGCGGTTGTACACAGTGACCATGCAGGTTACATGCAGGTCAAGATCCATTCTCTGATCTAGAAACTCAACCGTCAACTGTGTTGAGTTTCTAATGATGGATATGGGGACATTACTGAGTACTGAGTGTATCTTGAAAGAAGTGTGCCAAGGAGAAGAGGAACGTGACCGTAGCCATAAACAGAAGAAGGAAGACCAACAAAATAACCACAGAACTTACCTTTACACATTTAAAAATCACTGCAATCAGTAAAATCACTAAAATATGGTTCACTCAGCTCTCGACTGATTGTTCTACTATTGCTAAAAACAGACAGTTGATGGTACCCAGTTCCCCCTCTAATCTATCTATAGCTCATGTACTTTGTTGAAATTAAAACATTTAGTTTAGGTGATATTTCAGTAGACTGATTCTCTATTTAATTTATTTACACTGATTTACTCCAAATGGCTTAAAGGGTAACGTTGGTATTTTTCAGCCTGGAGCCTATTCTCCCATGTTTCTGTGTCTAAGTGACTAATGGGAACAACACTTTCTGAAACTGGTCCAGTATTGAAGGAGAACGCTGCAGACGGCAGTAGCTAAACGGGCTGTAATGTAATCGCCTGGGGGCAACTCCTCACCGTCAGTTTACGTCCACTAAAAGTTGTTGTTGTTGCCGCTGACAGGCTCAGACTGTTATTAGAAGTGTCTGATAGCATTATGGAAAGAACCCTACAGAGAAATGAAACAATTCTCTGACCTTTCACTTGATCCCGTCTGTTTGTTTGCTCTGAGAAGTCTCCTTCTGAAACCTTGCATCTCATCCACATTGTGGAAATCCTCTAAATATTCAGCCATGACACTGGAAATCTTTTAGATACCAATAAGCTATGCTCTCTGTACTCCAACACAACAAACTCTGACAACACCAGTACTCCTCTCTCCAACTCTCACTCGCGCTTCCACCGTTGTCTTCTGGCAACAAGTCACATGACACACTGACAAACAGGAAGTGAAAGGTCAGAGAAATATTTTATTTCTCTGTAGGGTTCTTTCCATAATGCTGTCAGACACTTCTAATAACAGTCTGAGCCTGTCAGTGGCAACAACAACAACTTTTAGTGGACGTAAACTGACGGTGAGGAGTTGCCCCGAGCGATTACATTACAGCCCGTTTAGCTAGTGTAGAAAGTGTTGTTCCTATTAGTCACTTAGGGCATTTTCACACCTGTAGTTCGTTTGCTCTGGTCAGAATCAGGGAAAAATTGTTACCATGTTGCCTCGAGTTTGGTTTGTGTTCACATGGCAGCATTTACAGCAAGGCAGGTGTGAATACGCCTTTAGACACAGAAACATGGGAGAATAGGGTCCAGGCTGAAAAATACCAGTTACCCTTTAACTCCGGCCGAAGCTTCTGCTTGATACCTGCTTGTTTCAGGGACCAAGTTAAGTCAATATGGTTAATGTACATCAAGAGTCTACTCAGATTTGAATATTTATGTAACTTCATGGTAAACAGAGAGCAGGTTTTTGTTTGTTTGAGTTGTCATTTACATAATGATAATCACTGATGGGAGGTTTGAGTTTACCCTCTGTTAAACAACCTAAGTATCAGTACATTCAACTACTCAGTGATAACTGAGTAGTTGAATGTACTGATACTTAGGTTGTTTAACCTGCTATATGAAGGACACACATACAGTTGCCATTTGGTGGTACATTACAGTAATTCTCCTTCAGTCTATGCTGATTCAGAGCTGCTACGCTCAGGTCTCTCAGAGCTCAATTACCTGGCTGGGCTGCTGCTGGGAGGCCTGCTGCTGGCCCTTAGGTGTCTTCTCTGGTGAGCAAGAGGAGGACGAATGGCGAGACTTGGTGTGGGATCGCTGAGCAGAAGAGCTGGTGCTGCTGCTGGAAGTCTAGCAAGGAGATGCATAAACAAAAGTTTGGTTAGTGCTGGCTGGGACAATGGAACAATTAAAAACATATATAGGTAGCATGTACGGTAGAAGTTGCAACTCAAACAAAAAACAGTCAAAAGCATCAGATTCAAGCTGCAAATTAAGATCAGAGATGAATTCCATGTACTGTATGTACATTTGAGTAGTATAATGTGAGTAGTGGGGTATATCAGTCATCAGTGCAGGTTGAAATGGGCAAACAGTGAGGTGTCAATGACAATGTTAAACAATATTAGACAGTATTAAGCAACGTGATCAAAGACATGATTGGATGCAAACAGACGGAAAACGTGTGCTGGGCGATGTGAACTGTTTTAAATGGAGAGAAAAATTCCCGTTTATCCCAAAGCAGCAGTTCATGGAAGGGAGGGATGGGCAGGAAACAACAGAGAGAGAACTAAAGTTCCTGGTAAGCTTTGGGAACAGTCAGAGTTTGAGCTGTCATTCAAACAGAGCACAGACACTCCACACCAGAGATGCTCACAAGTCATTTTTTGCAAGTCTCAAGTCAAGTCTCAAGTCTCATCTGGTTGTAATGAACGTTCTCTCATCTGGCATCAATCTGGTGCAATTTGAGAGCAAAATGAAGCGGCCAGATCTATGAAGAACTTTGTGCTCTTTTAAACAACTTTGTGCAGTAAATTTAATCATAAACAGTGGTTGTATAGATATGAATGCTGATGACACAGAAATAAGTCACAACCACAAAGCATGTGAAATGACTAGAGCTGCTGTAAAGCTCACTGTCGGTGCAGCGAGCCACCTTCACCTCGGGCCTTTCAAAGTAGACCTAGAGCTGGTCTCCCCATGAGGGGATCCTCCCACACTGAGAGGGCGTCCCTGACCCGCTGAGATGGTGTAAAAATATTTCCGGTTCATTATGAAACTGTGGCAGGTCTACTGTCTATGTAATTAATGGGAAACACTGAATGTAATAACATGACGACGACCTGCAAATCATTATAACTAGAGCGAATGAGACGAGTGACGAGAAGACGTCCTTAATGGTGTGAATTAAACAACAACACTTAGTTAGGTTTAGGAAACAAAACCACTTAGTTAGGTTTAGGAAAAAAACAACATGGTTGGGCTTAAAACTACTACGTTTGTACAGTGAAAATGTGACTTGACATTGTGAACACGGGACACCAACGATCAGCTGATTGTAAAGAGAAAGTGAAACTTAACGCCCGGGACACGACCAGCGGCCTCCTGGATGAAAGCCTTGTGTTTTTGTGAAAGCCATGATTGTTCACGAGTCCCAAATCTCTCTCGAGTCTCAAGTCACTGTGTGCAACTTAAGTGCCACTCAAATCCAAGTCGCACACATTGCTAGCTGGCTAAAGCTAATAGTAGTGTTTGTATAAACACAGACAGTCCAGCCGTCAAATTTTGTGCAGATAACACACGGCAAAAACATGTGTCTTGTTCAGTCTGAACACACATTTAGCTTATTTAGCACTCTTCCTTTGAGCTGTCCTGAGAGAGTCATATTTACCATCTTATTTACTGCATATGTCATTGAACCAGAACTGATCTGTTTCCAATGACCACAGAGTCATGTCAAGTCATTCTTTGAAGAAAATACATTAACCTTCAGGCTACATGGACAAACCAGTAAAACTCAGTTTGTCCTTCCTAGTAAGAATTACTACTTCCTCTGCTTGAAGACACAAAATGACCCCTGGCTATGAATGATACAACACCAAACATACAGTATGTGTAGAGTCAGACAGAGTAGAGAGCCCGCCACCAGCCCAACATCACCGAAGCAAGCGAGCTCCGCAGGCAGAGGAACATCAGACCTGTTTCTTGATGGAGGTTTTCCCTGTGTCATGTAGAGGCTGTGGTTTGGCCCTCTTACTCTGAGGTGGATTTGGGCCCTTGAGGATCTGAGAGGCTGGCCTCTTAGATGGGCTTCTCTCCCGTTCCCGTTTGACTTTGCCTTTAAGCTGAGCTCTGTCAGTGGAGTCAAAGGAAGAATCAGGGGACTGAGGAGGTGAAGACACAATGCTGGTGGGGGAGGAAGGGGAAGACATACTGTCCACACTGATTTCCAACTGTTTAATGGACTCTTGTAGACTGTCAATAGAGTCAAACGTACTCTTGCAGAGCTCCTCTACCCGGCTATGTGACTTTAAGTGTCTGGTATCAGTTGGAGGGGACACCTTGATGCTTCTGTCATTGCCTTCACCCAAGTTGAATTGTTTGGGACTGTTGGTCTCAAACCTCTTGGATTCTTTTGTCTGCTTCCTGGTCTCCTTCACTGGCCTGCTGTCTGATGCTATCTCCTCCTCTTCCTCATAGACAACAACCTTGAGAGTCTTCTTTCCTGTTTTGGTCGACCCTGTTCGAATGGCCTGACTAATTGCAGTCAGTTTGTTTTTGGGGAACTTAAATTTGAATTTCCTTTTGGTCTCTGGCTTTCTAAGTGAGTCCGGTATACCCTGGTCTTGGTTTTCAGGAATTGAGACATTATCTGCTGGAGGTCTTTGATGTTGCATATGTAGAGAAATCGGACCATTTCCTGTGACGTCTTTAAGGTCTAAGCCCATACTCATTTGGTTGATGCAAATTTTTCTCACGTCCTGTTTCTCTTCTTCCTGCTTTGACTCCTCTTCATCTACAATATGTTCTGGAGGGAGAACCCCATCAAGATCTTCCTCACATTCTAAGATGGTAGACAGACGCTTGTAGGCTAACGCAATGTCCATAGGCTCATTCAAGATAACGATAATAGGTTTCTTATCAGAGAATTCACTGTCCTCAAAACCTTGGTTCTCATGTGCCAGATAAGTGGGTTCACCAGCGCTGTCCCAAGCAACAGTCTGTATGTCAGAGCCACTCATTTCAGCTTGGTCTTCCTCTTTGGGCTGTGTCCTGACTCTTTGAATCCTGGTCCTGGAGAGTCTTAGGCTGATTTTACCAGTCAGAGGTGGTGGAGGAGGAGGTCCCTCATTGTCCCAAATATCAGGGCTTAGGCTACTTCCTTCTTCTGTGTATTGTGATTGGTCCCTGGATTCATGTACTGTTGTGTCCAGGTTCTGCTGCATGCTGCTGTGGCTGTAGGGGACAGGAGAATAAGCTACACACTCCTGATCTGAGCTCAGGGACTGATCCTGCTGGACCTCAATCAAGCAATCCTCTGGGGTGTTTTGTTTTTGTAAAGTTACAACTACCATCAAATTTGACTTCTTCTCAGCTGATACCTCTTTCACAACTTTTTTGTTTGTCTGGTCAGAACTTGTGATGTCAGTAGCTTGAGTGTTTTCTTTTTGTAGAGTAACAATTGTTGTGAACTTGACCTTCTTTTCTGCTGTGGTTGGGGAGCACACCTGTCCAACAACCTCCTCGCTAATCTGATAAGGACTCTTTACTCTAAAATCATTTTCTTTTTGTGAAGTTGTAACTGTAAGGGCCTCCATTTTCTTTGCTTTCTTTAGGTTTGGTGTTGGTACCTCCTCATTCTTCTGGATAGTCTGAACATCTTGTAAAGTTACAGGTGAGGGTACCTCCACCTTCTCTATTGTTGCACAGTTTAAGGAAGGCACTTGTTTGATCACATTCTTTGCTGCTTCCTCCTTTGTCTTATCAGGATTTACATTGTCTTTCCTAATTTCAATGTGTTCTTCCAGGCCAACTGCTGTCATGACTCCATGAGGGCAGCCATGTGTAATTTCCATCTGATGAGCTGACTGGTTGTCAGATGAAGGCTTCAGATTGGCCTGGCATGTTGGAGATGTCCTCACCTCTCCATTCCAATGCTTATTCCCACCTGACAAATTAGTCTTATTTGACAGTTTTGTAGTCACCTATAATTAGAAAAGGCAAGGTTAAACACATCATAATCTGGGAATTAATAGATAACTTTGATATTTTTCAGCCTGGAGCCTATTCTCCCATGTTTCTGTGTCTAAGTGACTAATAGGAACAATACTTTCTGAAACTGGTTCAGTATTTAGGGGGAACGCTGCAGACGGCAGGGGCAACTCCTCGCCGTCAGTTTACATCCACTAAAAGTTGTTGTTGTTGCCACTGACAGGCTCAGACTGTTATTTGAAGTGTCTGACAGCATTATGGAAAGAGTCTCACTCAAGATGAAATATTGTTCTGAAATTTTAGCTACGGTTGAGCCTGTATCGATGGTCAGGTGAAGGGGTGTGAGCACACCTGTACAGTGCCTTCAGAAAGTATTTAGACCCTTTCACTTTCTTCACATTTTGTTATGTTGCAGCCTTATGCTAAAATCAATAAAATTACTTTTTTCCCTCATCAATCTACACGCAATACACCACAATGACAAAGTGGAAACAGAATTTTAGAAATTTTTGTAAATTTATTAAAAAGGAAAAACTGAAATATCACATTTACTTAAGTATTCAGACCCTTTACTCAGTATTGAGTTGAAGCAACTTTGGCAGCGATTACAGCATCGAGTCTTCTTGGGTATGACGCGACAAGCTTTGCACACCTGGATTTGGGCAGTTTCTGCCATTCTTCTCTGCAGATCCTCTCAAGCTCCATCAGGTTGGATGGGGAGCGTCGGTGCACAGCCAAAGCATGATGCTGCCACCACCATGCTTCACCGTTGGGATGGTATTGGGCGGGTGATGAGCGGCGCCTGGATTCCTCCAAACATATGCTTAGAATTGAGGCCAAACAGTTCAATCTTGGTTTCATCAGACCAGACAATGTTGTTTCTCACAGTTTGAGTGTGCTTTAGGTGCCTTTTTGCAAACTCCAAGCGGGCTTTCATGTCCATCTGCCACTCTGCCATAAAGCCCAGATGGGTGAAGTGTTGCAGTGTTGGTTGTCCTACTGGAAGTTTCTCCCATCTCCAAACAGGATCTCTGGAGCTCAGCCAGAGTGACTATTGGGTTCTTGGTCACCTCCCTTACCAAGGCCCTTCTCCCCTGATTGCTCAGTTTGGCCGGGCAGCCAGCTCTAGTGATAGTCCTGGTTGTTCCAAACTTCTTCCATTTAAGAGTTATGGAGGCCACTGTGCTCTTGGGGACCTTTTTTTGTTGCCTTCCCCAGATCTGTGCCTCGACACAATCCTGTCTCTGAGCTCTTCAGGCAGTTCCTTCAACCTCATGGCTTGGTTTTTGCTCTGATATGCATTGTCAGCTGTGAGACCTTATATAGACAGGTGTGTGCCTTTCCAAATCATGTCCAATCATTTGAATATACCACTGGTGGACTCCAGTCAAGGTGGAGAAACATCTCAAAGATGATCGAGGAAAATGGGAGGCACCTGAGCTAAATTTCAAGTGTCATAGTAAAGGGTCTGAATACTTAAGTAAATGTGATATTTCAGTTTTTCCTTTTTAATAAATTTGCAAAAATGTCTAAAATTCTGTTTCCACTTTGTCATTATGGTGTATTGAGTGTAGATTGATGAGGAAAAAAAGTAATTGTATTGATTTTAGCATAAGGCTGCAACATAACAAAATGTGAAAAAAGTGAAGGGGTCTGAATACTTTCTGAAGGCACTGTATATACAGTACATAGGTGTACTATCATCTTTACCTTTTCGTTTACTTTTTTCATAATTGTGACTTTATGTATACCTCAGTATGTACATTTCAAGGTAAATTTGATAGCATGATGACCTTAGAATCGATTATTGGTTTACTTTATGCCTTTAATTTGATTAAATACTCAGTTGACTAACAAAAGTGCCTCATGTCGTGTTCATTCCATGTCAGATTTATCCTACATTTGACCAGTCTTATAGAGGTCATTGCAAGTGGAGCTGCCAGGGAGTCAAAAGGTCAGTGTAGACGTTAAACGTGAAGTAAACTGGTAGTAGCTGCACTGCAGAAGAAGGCCTTTGTGAACGTGCAGGTTAATGTCGATATGTTTCTCTACTATGTGCAATGGAGGCTAATAGTTCACTGAGTTCAGTTTTCATTCTGGCCAAGCTCTACGGCAGCTCATTTCATCCACTTCAAGGAAAGGAAAGGAAAATCTACATAGAAATGGAGACTAATGACAAACAGGAGAAAGACATGCCTACAGCACAGCCTCAATGAGAGATCAGAGTCTTAAAGTCAATGTTCACAGAATCTGGCTGCGTCACGCTACGGTTCAAGGACGGCTGTCGGACACGATCCGCTGTCAGTCTAAACACCAATAATTCTAATAATAATTATCTCTATAATCTATCCACACAAAGTCCCAAACTCTTATTTCATGGTGCATTTTTTTCTTTCGTAGAGCTCTGGTAACCAATAAATAATAGCTTTTGCTCACACGATCAATAGATTTCATAATTCCGTTAATCATACAGTCACACAACAACAGAGATGGAGAACGTAATGCCCTTTCTGACAAACAAAGTAAAGATTATAAAGACAATGACTATGAAGAGAACATGTGGGGAAGGATAGCAGTTGAACTGGATTCAGCCTACAACAGAGCGGTAAACTTACTTCATTGTCAAGGGGATATACAGTATATAGAGAACCAATAATTTCCTAGTGCATTAGCTAGTGTTATACTACAGCAGGGGTCACCAACCTTTTTGAAACTGAGAGCTACTTCAAGGGTACTGAGTAGTAAAAAAGGGCTACTTGTTTGATACAAACTTCCTGAATAACAAAGTTGCATAGATCACCTTTTAATGATAATAATAATAATATATGTGAAGATACTGTCTGATCACATGTCAATGTTAATTATTCCTCACAATAATTATTAGCAATGATTTCCACAACAGTGATGGTAGGAAACACAGATATATTTAAACATGCAACATTTATTTCTGTTAATCTGTTTCAACATTTGAAAGTCCGAGGTATCACATCTCTGATATTTTTGTAAATATCTTTCTTGACAGTTTTGTATGAATAAGCACATTTGTAGCATGTTGTTCAAAATCACGCCTGTTATATATTTGTACAAATTATCACTTCTAACATTTTTTTGGAGATCATTAACTTTCATATCTTCAAATCATTTCTCGTTTGTACTAACCACTACCTTTGTAACATTTTTGAACAAATCATGAACTCTGTCCCATGTTTATACAAATTATCAGTTATGTAAGATAAAAAAAATCAACTCTTTGAACAAATAATTTTTCACATTTTTGTACAATATTTCTGTAAATGCAGAGAGAAAATGTTCATCTTAGCTTTAAATGCGTTCACAGTGCTTATCATGTCAGCGACAGTTTTACCTTTGCCTTGCAGCTCACAGTTCAAATGGTTCAGTTTCCCAGTGATGTCCATTAAAAATGCAAGGTCAAGTATCCACTCAGTGTCATCACATGATCAAAGCTGGTTACTTTTGCACATAGCGCCTGCTGGTGAATGATGCGGTGGTAATGTAGACATTTTGGGAAGTCTGGGTCACCTTTGCATTGCGCAATGAAGCCTGCATGCAGGCCCAAACGACAGTCATAACGACTGTCGTTTGCCCAAAGCTGCCTTTAAGTCACGGGCTTTTTCTGTCGTAGTGCGCTGCCAGGTGGGTAGTTAGCATGGAAGCTTTTGTGACACGTACTGAAGTGTCTGTCCACATTTTGCCGATTTGCCGTCGCAACAGTTGCCCCGCAAATGAGACACACACATTTTTCTTTCACTGTCGTAAAAAAGAACTCTTCCTCCCAATCATTGTGAAAATAGTATGTTTTCTTTCGCTTTTCTGCCATGTTTTCTTTAGTTTGGGAGGTAAAAACCACATCTAGCTCCCAATCGTGGCTGCGCCCGCTTCCTTGTCTCAGCCAAGGCTTATGGAAAGGAGGCTGGGACACGCGTCATCAATACATCATAGCTTTGGGGTACCACACATGCGCAGTAAAATCTTCCATAGGCCTTGGTCTCAGCAAAGAGTGAGATGGCGGTTTGACATGCGCACAATATTGAACTTTGACTTCAGAATTCATATATACATAAAACATTTTTGTTTATAAAATTTGATATTAAATATTGTCATTTTAAAATCTACATTAATGCAAGAATTTTTGATTCAAAAAGAACAGCAACTAAAATTTTTAGACAGAGCTCCATGGTGACTAGTGCTATTTTTAGAACATGCCATGTGGGCGACTCACGTGGTCCCTACGGGCGACCAGGTGCCCACGGGCAGAGTGTTGGCTACCTCTGTACTACAAACATTATACGTGTCAGAAATGACATGTCGTAATGAAGTGGTAATATTGGTTGTGAAAGTAAAGCCATGTAGGATCTGGTCTGGTAAGGTCTGGTGCCTGCTGTTGTAAGCAAGATAGTTGGCTGCATAATTGCTTGATCGCTATCGGTATGCTAGCTAACAGCAAAACATACATCATTGGCTGTTGTTTTAATGTAATGTGCACACCGTGATCTGCTTTACTGTTGAGTGGAAGAGGTCCAGAAAAGAACTGCCCAGCAGTCATCCTAAAGTAGCCCCTGAAGCACCAATGGTTCATTCTACACTCCTGCTTTGCTTTCTTTCCTGTAATAATGGCTGTATCCAATATTTGATCTTCTTTTGAGATATACGATAAACATCATCGCTACTGCTTATGCTTGAAGAGTCCATTATTACATACAGTATATCCTTTGTGAAAGGCCATAACTTGTGTGTGTGTGTGTGTCTTGAGAAGCCAAAGCAGGCTGGAGAGCAGACATTTATTAATCCAAAAAGACAGGCAGAGTATGTACAGTCCGTAAATGAGCAATGATAGGGGAAGATATTTAGGACAGTGATAATCTGACAACCCATGGCTACTATGATTTCCAAGAAGAAGAGAGGCATGGAGGTTACAGAAAGGTGATGCATTTCTGATTTCATGTCAGCAGAATCAGAAATAAGAAATAAATCAGGTTTCTCTTGCAAGTATATTATATTGTTCATGTGTTAGTGTGAATCTACGGTAGACACTCTCCATCTTTTAAAACATTGATCCTTAGTATACTTTGTTAAAGGATAATTCATATTCTTATTATTACAAATTAGTTTCTATTTGTTCAGTTTTCTGCCTCTTGTGTATTTGTCTGTCTTCTCTGCAGCTTCCGTGGTGGAGAGGAGGTCATGTGAATCAGGCTCTAGCTGTTTGGAGACACATCCTCCTGGATCTGTCTTTTTCACATATGTTCACATACTCTATGAATCATTTTTGTCATATGGATTGTCTATATTATAATGTTATTATGTTGGTATATTCTGTACACACAACATGTCCAGGGTGAGGGATCCCTCCTCAGTTGTTCTTCCTGAGGTTTCTTTCATTTTTCCCTGTTACTGGATCAGTGTGTAGGACTTAGTGACACCTAGTGGTGAGGTTGCAGATTCTAACCAAGCGTGTAGGAGTAGCACGCGAATGGCCCTCTCTACAGCTGTTGTAAGAGTATAGGTCATTTGGAGAATAGAGTGTGTAGAATGTGTGTGTACGTGGGAAGTGAGTGTTGAAGAAAGACAGAGAGCGGCGTTGAATGTGTGTGAGTGAACAGCGGAGCAGCGAACAGTGAGCAGCGAGCAGCGGAGCAGCGAACAGCGAGCAGCGGAGCAGCGAACAGCGAGCAGCGGAGCAGTGAACAGCGAGAAGCGAACAGCCGAGCAGCGAACAGTGAGCAGAAGACAGAGTTAGTTGAGCTCTGAGAAAATCAGTGAATGTTCAGTGGAAGTTTGCTGCAGCTCCTCCAGACCAACAGAGGTTCTCCGTGTCTAGTTTCCTGCTGCTGAGTAGAGTGACGGGGGTTAACTTGGCAAGTAACGTTATCAACCTCGGCCCAAGCCGTTCTGGGCTACTGTTGAAACATGGCGGAGCAACATGGTGGACTCTGTGGAGAGGACCCGCTCCCTACGTAGATATAAACGGTTACTCTTATTATCAGGTGATTATAAACTAAAGAAAACATACTTATTAATATTATATTCCATTTCTGTCAATAGATCCCCCTAAATGTTACACACTGGTCCTTTTAGGTGTTTTTTTGGGAGTTTTGCTGATTTAATCAAGAGTCAAAGGTCAGAGGGTGTATGCTGTACACATTGTAAAGCTCCTTGAGGCAAACTTGTGATTTGTGATATTAGGCTACTGTATATAAATAAAATTGACTTGACTTGACCAACTGTATTTACCTTTGTAGTGCACACACCTTCCTAAACCAAGCAGGCAACTGTAAAAGTGATACTTTGCTAGACATGAATGTGAATGATGAAAATAAAAAAAAAACAATGACTTGTATAATAACCAGTTAAAGAAACAATAGGTTTAGTTAGAGATGGTTAACATTAGAACACACATTCAGACTTTTAACTCATTGTGGATTAAAATGATCTTTTTCTGGCTGTATACAGGTTATATATATATGTATGTATATATAGATATACGCATACATATATATATGTATGTATATATCTATATATACAGACAGGTGTGCTTTGCCAGAACACAGTGATGTTAACTTTACATCCTAATAAAAGTCAGCAGACCATTTTAAACATGCACTTGTAACTTTGGGGAGCCAAATATTGAGGTTGGAGTTAAAAGGTCTGATGTGAATATTGAGTGGTTATTAATAAATGGTTATTAATAAGTGGTTATTAATTAGTGGTTATTAATTAGTGCTGTTAGACTTGTTTTTCTTTTCTTTTTTACCTCAGATTTCATCTCTCTGCTCTGGAGCTCAGAGGCTGAGAGTTCAACCACACCTTTGCTCCCTGCACCCCTCATAGTGCGTATGTGAAACACCTGGTGAAAGGAGGGCGGGGGGGGGGGAGGGGGGGGGCAGAGGGTCCATGGTGAGGGTTAAGGTTACAGAGTTACCTGGGGGGTCAGAGGTACTAGGATGCAATGAATGCTAAATACTTTTTAATTAATGCTTTCACATGTTCATGATATCAAATTGAACTTGAAGGTTCAGTTTGTGAGCACATATACGTATAAGAAGCCAACTGGCCCTATAATAGTAAAGACTAGAATGGCACTCGGGGATTACGCCCCCCCCCTCCCTCCGTTCAGCTTGCGCCGTCATCCACGTGTATTTGTGTTTATGATGAGATCAGCTGTACGTAGCGGAGCATCGTAAAACACTTCATTCAAACTGGACAGAAACTAAATCAAACTCATCTAAACCGTCGTCGTTACTCTTTCCAACAAACACCAAGTGTGCTCTGGTCCAACTCAACTGGAATTTCACCAAGTTTAATTTGAAAAACGCTGAATCTACAGCTGTCCACCCCCCCGCTCTCTCTCTAAGTGCTTCTCATTTCCAGATTTTTTGCCTCCTCGTCTCCACACTCCTCGATCCTCCGGCTGTGACCAAGGCCTATGGAAAGGAGGCTGGGTCACGCGTCATGCGCAGTAAAATCTGGCCTGCACTCACTGAAATTGAGCAAATAGCAACGTACGACAGCAGCTTCAGTTACACTGTGCATGTGTTATACCCCACACCCCAAGACACATATCCGCCCGTGACCCAGCCTCCTTTCCATAGGCCTTGGCTGTGACCCGGAAATCGATGTCAGCGCTGCATCTTGAAGGACATCCCAATTCCTAAAATGCGTCTCGAGGAGCGAGGAGCAAGGAGCGAGGAGTGAGGAGGCTTGTCAGAGGAGCCATGAGCGAGGATACACCAGTGTATCCTCCAGTGCATCCTCCAGTGTATCCTTCACGGAAGTTTTTTACCGACCGACACGCCCCCTTATTGGATATCATTTACTGATTGGACGCTGCGCCGATCAGACTGATACACGTCAACATCACTGGAGTTTCATACCGGAGTGAAGACAGATCACAGATTCAAAGTTTTATAGTTTAGTTGTCTTCTGATTCACCATCTAGTTAAAATCAGTGTTAACTGTAGATGTGAATAACAGACGGACCATGTTGATAGTAAAGTGTTCCAGCAGCAGAAGGACCTGCAGGAGCTCTGCTTCACACACCGCAGCTGAAGCAGCCTGTCACTGAAGGAGCTTTATAAGAGCCGACAACGAACGGACATCAAATAACTTTCTGCATTTATTAGAAAGAGTTTTCTTTTGATGATCTGTTATTTCCCCCGTTAACTTTTATTAAGGATACAGTTAAAGTCAGAGAGAGAAGGAGAGTCTGTCTTTTATACCTTTTACATCATTTATCCTCATTCAGTCACGTGAGGCTGATAATTCCTGAACATCGGGTTTGATATTACATCATTTACATTTTCCCTCAAACATTCAGCCTAACACATAACTTCTACTGTCAGAATATCAATAACTACAGATGCTAATAATGAATAAATAATATAAAAATATTGATCCAGTAGAGATGGTTCCTGATCCTCTAAGCAGGACTCAGTCCACAGTAGAAATACAGACCAGCTGTTATTCATGTGCAGGTGTTTGTTAAACAGGTAACAGACTACAGAGAGAAACACTGCTGCTCTGCTACTGAGAAGAACTGAGTGTCTTTATTAGTATTAGATCAGTTCAGACATAAACTCCATCAGCAGTTTCTACAGCTGTTAAAGCCGACTGAGAGCACGCTGTGATCAGCTGATCCAGCTTTGATCAGCTGCTGCTGTCATCAGAAACGGATGTCGCTTCACGTGACGCTTCAGAGGAAAGATCGCTTTATGTTTCTAAAAACATATTTCCTCTCTCCTCATGTCTTTTCCTCGCCTGCTTCACTCGCATCTCCTGTGGGCGGGACTAAGACGCGAAGAGAGGAGTCGAGGAGAGGAGTCGAGGAGAGGAGTCGAGAGGAGTCGAGGAGAGGAGTCGAGCCGTATAAAATCTGAAAGGGGAAAGGCCTTCTGTCTCTCTCTGAAGGAAAGAGGTGGGGTGACGCGTCATCAATGCATCATCAACGCGTCATCAGTTACACTGCGCATGTGTTATACCCAGTGATCGGAATCCTTAAAAATATTCCTGAAGCCGGATCGCCATCAAAATCTAATGGATTGTTCATTGTACCACACCCCACCTCTCCAAAATGTTATTCAAATCCATTGTGGACTTTTGGATTAATCCTGATAACAGACAAACAAACCAACAAACAGTATATATTCCTATACACTGTACACAGTATATATTA
The DNA here is from genome assembly GCA_916701665.1 of Sebastiscus tertius. Classification (NCBI taxonomy): domain Eukaryota; kingdom Metazoa; phylum Chordata; class Actinopteri; order Perciformes; family Sebastidae; genus Sebastiscus; species Sebastiscus tertius. The sequence goes on along the minus strand of CAKAOH010025812.1, from coordinate 8,532 downwards.
TACAGTATATATTCCTATACACTGTACACAGTACTATACAGTATATATTCCTATATACTCTCTCATCTCTCATCTGCAACCGCCGATCCCAGCCGACATTGGGCGAAGGCGGGGTACAACCTGGACAGGTCGCCAGTTCATCGCAGGGCTGACACATAGAGACAGACAACCATTCACCATTCAGGTCTACAACGTTTTGGGCACTTATTTAGTCTTTGAACTTGAGTCATGTGTGGGGTCATGGCCCAAGAAAATGTTGTTTTTTCAGATTTTATAATCAAAAGTGACCCCGAAGACAATCCTTGCACCGTGGTGGTGTCCATCTTCCATGGTAATATCAACACAGGCAATGTTTCACTTTTTCTAATATTAGGGTCACTTTAGGAAAAGTCATCAAATTTCAGGTTGAAAAACTATAATTTAGGGTGTTTTCTCTGCTATTGCAGAGTGGCGGGTCATTTTTGACCATACAGACAACACAAGGGTTAACATACCTGCAGCTCTTTCATGAATTTGTTGTCCTCCTCCTCTTCTTCCTCATCCTCCTTTGGTGCTGAGGCTGCAGGAAGGGTGGAGGTGAAACCAACCAGAGGAGCAGGAGCACACATCTGGGGTTTGGGTTTGACCTCTGGAGGCTGTCTTGGGGATTTGGGCTGAGGAACTTTCTCTTTCTCACCGTCGTCCTTAAACAGATTAATGAAGTAAAAACACAGCATAGAATAAATGTTCTACCATCTTGTTTTTTGTACGCTGTTTTTTAAGAAGGGGCACGGCCTTTAGTTTCATTATTTTGTGACGTGTATCTATACGTAATAACTTTATCAAAGTCCAGAGGCTTTGAAGTCACTTCAACTTGTTTTAAGTCTTCATGTAGTTAAGCAGATATTGGGAAGTATACTGGGGCTGGGATAGTATGTCATTTTTAAAAATTGTCATGAAATTATCATAACTTTGTGTATTAATTCAAACTCATATCATGTATTGTAATTTTGCATCACCATAGGGCCATAAGTATAGTCATAAACACTCCATCTAGAGAGCTACTACATTAAGCAGTATATTTAAAATCAAATACTCTGTAATCACTTTTAAAACCTTGTCATGACATTCATCTGTGGTTGTCTAAGCTACAGTGATAATGCCACATTAAAGTGAGCTAAGCTGCTTTTGACAGTGTTAAAGCTAAAGTATGTGACCAGCTAACATTAAGCTAACGTTACTTTCACAGACAGTCAGTCAGACTGCTGCCCACACAGGTTATACATGTCAAGTATTGATGAAATAAGTATAACGTTTAACTGGGAGATTCCAGCTTACTGTTTACTACTCCTTAGCTTTGGCTGTTGGCCAATATGGACTGCTATCCGTGTAGCTAGCCACTTATTCTGAAAATGCCGTATATAACCCGTGTAGATTGTTTACGACTCACCTCATGACCTTTTTTTTTGTGGAGCAGCCACAAGACAGTCCATGAGATAAAGAAAGGTGTTTGTTTCTCTAAAATTCTTTCTTAAAACATTGGCTTGCCGAGATGTTTACCACACACCAGGCAAGAGTGCCAAATTTGTAGTTTGGCCAAGTTTAAGGACTTTATGTTAATTATCCACAGTAGCTCAAATATGTCAGTGACATTAATTTTCACCATTATACCAACTGTCTGTCCCCAACAAGATGGCTGCCTCGGTGAGTTGATGCACATTGTTTTGTGTTGTTTTTATTGTGTCAGTTTTCTACTGTGGTACGCTGAGCTCTTTCACCAGAGATGAGCTCATGGACATCAGGGAAAAAACTCCTACTTTTATCACATCATCTGTTGAGTTTTTGGACATTCTGGTCAAAGATGTCCTCACCTTCCGTCCATCAGGACCAAAACCTCACGCCACAAACACAGTTTCTTCCCGACTGCAGCTGGTCTCAACAAGTGGTCTGCACATCCCCTGGTTAATATTTTGCACATTTCTGCACAAAACTACTACTTGTAAAAGTGTTCAGCTCTTTCATTTTAAAACAGCTATATTGTGCATATTTTATAGTAGTTTTTATATTCTATATCTATGTTGACTTTTGTGGTACTTGCTTTTATTTTTATTTTATCTTATTATGTGTAACCTCTTCCACTACTTGAGGGCGCCGGCCCTGTCTTCCAGAGGCTGTAGCAGGCTCAGTTTTCCCAACCCATGGTACCAACCATGTTATGGGATGTGGCCATGGCATGTCCAGGAGGAGGCTAAAAACCGCTCTGAAACTGGACTAAATTTTGGCAAGAAAAAACTGGCTTGGACACTTTTCTGTGCTTCAAATGTATACTTAGCAATGCGCCCACACACACACACACACACACACACACACACACACACACACATACACATACCTGGGCTCCAACCGGCTCTTTCCTGGTGGTGAAAATCACCTCTCCTGACCTTCCTGTGGTTAGACCTGAACTGACAGGATGGAACCTGGGATGACAATAATACAAATAAGAAGGTCTGCAGGTGATCCTCAGTGATGAACTGACTGTGAGTCAGAGCCACAGCCAGGTCGTCCACCAATCAGAAGGTTTCGCGATCTGATCAAAGTGTTGAAGCAAGCTTCTCCATCAGTGTGTGAATATGTGTGTGAATGGGTGAACGCTGACATGTAGTGTAAAGCGCTTTGAGTGGTCAGAAGACTAGAAAGCGTCTTGAGATAACTTCTGTTGTGATTTGACGCTATATAAAAATAGATTGAATTGAATTGAATTGAATTGAAAGGAGCTCTATAAATTTACCTTCGTGGAGGAGGAGGAGGAGGAGGAGGAGACTTGCTGGCCCTGTCTGGACTCGGCTTCATCTCCTTGTCCACACTGGTGCGGCGGGGTTTCTCCACCTGTGGCCGGCTGCTGCGCTCTGTGCTGGGAGAAGCTGATGGAACAGCTGAGGGAGCAACTGATGGAGAAGCTGATGGAGGAGCTGTTGGAGGAGCTGAGGGAGGAGGTGAAGGAGCAGCTGATGGATGAGCTGAGGGAGCAGCTGAGGGAGGAGCTGAGGGAGAAGGTGAAGGAGCAGCTGATGGAGGAGCTGAGGGAGAAGGTGAAGGAGCAGCTGAGGGAGCAGCTGAGGGAGGAGGTGAAGGAGCAGCTGAGGGAGCAGCTGAGGGAGGAGCTGAGGGAGGAAGTGAAGGAGCAGCTGATGGAGGAGCTGAGGGAGGAGGTGAAGGAGCAGCTGAGGGAGCAGCTGAGGGAGGAGGTGAAGGAGCAGCTGAGGGAGCAGCTGAGGGAGGAGCTGAGGGAGGAAGTGAAGGAGCAGCTGATGGAGGAGCTGAGGGAGGAGGTGAAGGAGCAGCTGAGGGAGCAGCTGAGGGAGGAGCTGAGGGAGGAGGTGAAGGAGCAGCTAAGGGAGCAGCTGAGGGAGGAGCTGAGGGAGGAAGTGAAGGAGCAGCTGATGGAGGAGCTGAGGGAGGAGGTGAAGGAGCAGCTGAGGGAGCAGCTGAGGGAGGAGTTGATGTTGGAGCTGTTGAAGGAGCGGAGGGAGCAGCTGATGGAGGAGGTGAAGGAGCAGCTGATGAAGGAGGTGATGGAGGAGGTGAAGGAGCAGTTGAGGGAGCAGCTAATGGAGGAGCTGAGGGATCAGCTGATGGAGGAGGTGAAGGAGCAGCTCCTGGAGTTAAACACATCCAAACATCAGAGTGCTGTCATTTAGAAACAGTTATTGTTTTGTGTGTTTTGTATATTATGATGTAAAGTATATAGTATATTGATGTGTTATCTTGCTGATTGATTGACTGACAGACTGACTGACTGATATCGGCTATAAGCCTGATCCATTTCCCATCCTTCCCAATGTGGTCTGGGTTGACCACTTTGTGCCCAAACAGTGTGTGTCAGCAGAGTCACTGTTTGTCCCTATCAAAGCAACACTTCTCAGCTGCTCCTCTACAGAGCTGCTGTAGGCTGGAAACAGCTCCTCTACAGAGCTGCTGGAAACAGCTCCTCTACAGAGCTGCTGTAGGCTGGAAACAGCTCCTCTACAGAGCTGCTGGAAACAGCTCCTCTACAGAGCTGCTGTAGGCTGGAAACAGCTCCTCTACAGAGCTGCTGTTGGCTGGAAACAGCTCCTCTACAGAGCTGCTGGAAACAGCTCCTCTACAGAGCTGCTGTTGGCTGGAAACAGGATGTTAGACATTTGGTCATTCAGTATTTTGTTCATGCTGTCAAAGGACATGTAGATCTTGGATCAGTTCCCTCTTAACTTGTTCATCCTTAGTGCATATGTCAGTATTTTATTTTCTTTGTTCAGACTGGTACCATACCTGTGTCTGTGACTTCTAACTGGGTGGAGTCCACCTCATCACTCATCTGGGGGGGGGTGTCCTCCTGGAAACCAGACAAAAGTGCCCGGTGCTCCACTGAGGCTGAAGCACAAACACAGACACACTTGTTTGACTTTGGAGTTGAAATATGAGTATTAAATGATATATTCAATTAATGCAAATACAACATAGAACTAAAATAAACGTGTCTGTTCTCCATATCATTATTGTTGGCCACTTCACTCAAAGGTTCGACAACGATATTATCTGTTTTTGTTAATGAGATATTTGGGCATGGAGACTTGTACAGTTTAGTAGTTGTTAGGAATAAATCCTGCATTTTTCCTGAATCTGACTAAGAACACTTGTACGAGTAAACCTCACAGAAAAAAAGCAGATTTTGGATGAGAAAAAGAAAGCATCCAATGTGTTGTCAGTGAATGGGGTTCTAGAGGTCAACCTTGCAGTGTTGGGTCCAGAGCTGCAGTGGACGTTATCTGTCCTGTGGCAGAATCACAGCTACCCTCTCTGGTATCTGACACATTCAGATCAGGGATGGACTTCATCAGGCCGGCCTGGGCTTCCTGGAGGACCTGGTCCAGGTCCGTGCTGGTGTTGGGGGGTGGAGGCTGAGTGCAGTCATAGCTAGCTGGTTGGTTGGCTTGGTTGGACTGGTTCATACTGCTGGTTTCTACACTCAGACTGCCCTCTGGGGTTGGTCTCTGTGTAGTCTGGGGAGGACAGGCACAGATCACAGGGTGATGATAGGTGGGCTTTGTTTAAAACTATGAATAACTGCAGGAGAAATCTCACCTAGAGATCAGCAGAAACTCAGTAGGCAGTGATTTGGTGACTTGCTGATGAAAAAAACATCTATCTTAAACAGTGTCTAGTTTGGAAGTATGTTCTGTATAAGTGTTGTTCCTCCAGCATAACAAGCATTATGGCCTAACGTGTTGTTAGGACCTGCTTCACACTGAAACAACAGCTACATGTCTAAAACCCATTTTAAGTTAGACATACGTATATGGACATTTTTAACCTGCAAATTCTTAAATCAACTTATGAAGCAAATTGACTTTGACCATGTTTCTCATTAGTACTATGGGATGTGTGTCTATTTCATTATGGAACCACACAGTAAATACCAGTGGTCATTTGTAACTAAGCATCTAAATATTACATATATAATATAGTGTAGACTTTCAGGGTTCAACCACTGGTTAGCTCAGTGGGCAGAGCCACTGGTTCCAGTAGTAGTTTACCTACAGCAGTAACCTCAACGTTCCTCAACACATAACTACAGAAAAGTCAGTGATATTGAAACAATATGGAGTTATGACTGGCAACTGGTTATACAGATTTCCAATTGTTTGAGTTCTACAATATACAGAATCCTTATACATAGCAACGCTGTTTGTGTAGTGGTTCTTTTTTACTTTGCACCAGGGGTTGATAGAGTAGCTCAAAAGAGTAAAAGGAGATGCATGTGGACAAAACGTCCACTACAGAGGACACATGTCAATGGGCTGGGTCTCAGGAGGATATATTATATATATATACTGTATGTATAAAAGGAGGATATATTCAACACTGACCTCAGTGTGTGTCTGTGTGGGCTTCATGCTGGTGTGGTCAGCGAGGCTGGACTGTGTTCGGTCCGGTGACTGCAGAGGACCTTGTCTCTTGTGCAGGACAGGGCTGTCCTCTCTGCTGCGAGGACTCACCTTCACAACACAACAACATTTATCACATTCTTCCTCACAAAACTCCTGTTTATGTTCACAGGCTCACATTTTGTCATTTTATAAATCATTTAGCAGGTTGACTGATGGTCAGTGCAGTACCTTGGCCACGGTGGGTGAATCCCGTCCATGGGAGGGTGTCAGTGGGGGGCTGGGGTGGTGGTGGTGGTGGGAGGGCTGGATCACTGTGGCTGCTGTGTTCACTCTGTGGGCCATGATGGGGGAGGCTGAGCCCGCCAGGCTGACCTCAGCCTGACTCCCAGAGAGAGAGGGGGTGGGCAGAGGAGGTCTGACTGAGGACCGAGGCTGGGGTTTGGGGGAGCTCTGGGGGCTCTGGGTCTTCAGGGGTCTCTGGTCTGTTTCCAGCTGGGCTGATCTGGCTGGGGGGGTTGACTCTGATGACACACACCTGTTGATAACAGGGAGGATCAGAAGGATCATAAGGATTATTTTCCTGCTAACCAAAAGTGCTTTACTTGTGAGTGAAGTTGATGAGAACCTGCGGAGACGACTGAGGGCTTCAGTCAGGGCTTTGACCCTCTTCAGCATGGAGTCCATCTTATGAGGCTCCTCCTTCAGGAAACGTACCGCCTCCACCTCCAACCTCAGCACGGAGCGCAGCTTCACCTGCAGCTCTGGAAACTCACCTGGAAGACAAACAAAGACCTTTACTCTGCGTGAACTCTGAAACTCTACACATCACCACATCTAATTATTATCATTATATAATATAAATATATTTGTATATATTATTATATAAACAATGAATCCTGAACAGGATAAGATAAACAGGGAATAACTGGATACAAATAGATCACGTTATGTCGTCCATGATTGTGATGAGACTTTTAATACACGGTGTCAGTTTAAGATCACTTTGATCCAATATTCATGCTGTCCTACATACAGTTATAGTCCTGAGTCCTGAGTCCAGCTGGACCAGCGACTAAATTGATCGTTGATCATCATCTCTTTCCAACCTTAATTTATTTTCAATACACTAGCCATATACATAATAGCTATATATTAGGGTTATATTTGTGTCCTCCAACAAACACAAGACTGTCATCCAGCAGGCCACTGTTCGTGTCCCGTGTTCACAACGTTTAGTGTCATTTTCAATGTACAAACGTAGTAGTTTTTACCAAACTATAGTGGTTTAGTTGGGTTGTTATAGGTTATTAGTTAAGCACAAACCGTGATCTTTTCTCTAACCTTAACCGTAGTAGCAGCAGTTTCGTTGCCTAAACTTAACCAATCATATCACAATGTTAACCACGTGGCATTCCGTATCAGCAAGCATGATACGAGGCTGATCTGAAACGTATTTCTGAAACATATTTTTGGTTCAGAATCGTCGCCATTCAACGTATCAGTGGTTTACAGAAACCTCCACATGTTTTCTGGCAACGGGCTATCAACATGTGACGTAGCACTGAGCGACCAGTGACCAGGTCCACCCGGTATAGATGGCCAAGTACCAGCACAGTAGCCACTAGGCAGGTATTATGCAAATGTGTTAATTGGTGACATCACCACGTTACAGAAGAGAAGGCAGGACTTCAATCAAGGCGATTTAGGCAGTTCAGGAGGAGTGTTTGTGTCGGGAGAGGAACTCCCTTTGGCCTGGACTCATTCAGTCTTGTGAAGGGCTCATTGCATGGGTAGAAAAAAGTACAAAATGCAAGTCTGCCTCAAAAATAATCCAAAGCACACTGTAGTGTTTGAACAAAATTAAAATGCCTTTATTTTACATGGCAATAATTGTTTAAAATGACCAACGCGTTGTGACCAACATAGGTCTTCATCAGGGTCACTGTGAGCATTCAGCAGTAGCTTGCACACCTATATTGTGTTACACTAATCAGTAGAGTGGAAGGTTGGTTCTCCATCAACAAAAAGAAGACTAAAAGACAGAGTTGCGGAACACAAAAATGCCATCTGTACAAGGAATGCTGATTATGCTATGGCATTACATTATGAGCAAACAGGACATGGCAACCCTAACACACTGAAAGTCATAGTGTTGGAAGTTGTTGAAAAGGACATCAGATGAGGCGACCGCCTGAGAAGACGACTCCAACCATAGACCTTTTGGATTGCACAACTAAAAGCAACAAAAAACCCCGGCCTCAATGATGAGATAGACTTTTCTCCTTTTCTGTGAATTATCACTTCAGGAATAACACTGTGTAAAAATAGCATTTTAGGTGATTTGTAGATATAATACGTGTTTGTAGCCATGAGCAGAAATAGTTATGAAATATCACTTCAGGAATAATAGACAATTGTATTTTATTATATTGAACTATTGAAGGGTAAGGCCATTTTGCAGTCAATGTGTGTTTGTAGGCAGAAACATGTAGATGAGACTATAGTTATATATGGAGGAACTCATCATGTGTAGACCTACATAAGAAAGTATTGGGTCCACCTTGACTTAGTAGTCACATTGTATCATACTTGTCTTTATTTTAGTCATTTATGTTTACCTCTCATC
>CAKAOH010025811.1:29463-42928 GCA_916701665.1 Sebastiscus tertius | reverse complement strand
GCATTCTCCATGTCGTCTCCATACTTTGACCCTGCCATCCAACTTCGGCAGACAGAACTTGGACTCATCACTGAACATGACATTCCCCCATATGTTCAGGTTCCATTGTCTGTGTTGTCAACACCAGCGCAAACAGGCCTGACGGTGAAGGGCAGTCATTGCAGGCTTCCTGGTAGCCTTATGAGAACACACTGTTTACCATTGGCAGAGTATTTTGGCAAATTTTTCTTGGGTGCTCCCCACATAATCAGCTGTGCTGCTCATCCCACAAATGCATGATCCTTATAAGTTGGACATCATCGTGAAGGTAAATAAACAGGCTTTCCAACCATGTAAAATACAATGACCATTAGCATTGTAACAAACAGAGAAATAATCCACCAAACACAAGTGTCCGAACTTTTTTTTCCCAGTATATATGTAGTATATGTATATGCTAATGTGTTTGTGGGTACTGCATGTTTAACTAGACGTGTGCATTTCTCTCTATAGGCACATCCACTATACTTCGGCGAAGATGACACCCCAGCCTCGACTTCATCTTCTTTTTACTGAGAAAAAAAAGCAACAGGAAGTGGCTGAACACAAGCACATCAAAGATGTCTCGACATGACGGAACTCCACCTACTTCATGCCGGAGCACCTCCTGGAACAGAGGTGGCCCGTTACAGCTGTCGGTCTGACCGAGACCTTGATCTCACAACTGCCCAGTAGAGGACGTGTCATATGTTGGAGAATGTGCAGCTACTGTAATCTGTGTCTGTGAGAACATGGAGCCGGATGTTCAGGTAGCGCTCCGGCTGCTGTCCGTGGTGCTGATCACAGGCTGGTTAGCTGAATGGGAGCTGCATGCTGAGCCTCTCCATGGTGGCACAGCAATTGTCTGGAGTGGTTGTGTGTGCACGTGCGTGTGTGTGCACGAGCGTTTGCTTGTGTTTGGGGTGAGGGCCCAAGAAAAGATTTGCACCGGGGCCAATCACAATTCTATTACGCTGCTGTCCAGATTTCACTGAAAGTTGGTGAAACGTTGAGTAACAAGTGACTCGTTTTTTTGTTCTGGAACCAAAATGAGACCATTTAGAAATGAAGTCCCTGAATCAAGACTAATCTATCAGTATAGGATCCAAACTGAACAGATTTTACAGCATTTTAAGCATGATTTTTATTTTTTATTATTTAACCAAACTAGTAGTTGTAGTATCGTTAGAACCGGTTGCTGTTTTGATGACATCAAAATAAATGGTAAATGGACTTGTATTTATATAGCCCTTTTCTAGTCTTCCGACCACTCAAAGCTCTTTACACTACATGTCAGCATTCACCCATTCACACACACACATTCATACACTGATGGCAGAGGCTGCTAAGGTGCCAACTTTGCCCATCAGGATCTGATCTAAATACTCATTCACACACCGATGGCTATGCCTTCAGGAGCAATTTGGGGTTAAGTGTCTTGCTCAAGGACACATCGACATGTGACCCGGAGCAGCTGGGGATCGAACCGCCAACCTTCCGACTGACAACCTGCTCTACCCTCTGAGCCACAGCCGCCCCAAATATACCCATAATGCTGTGCAACTCTAACTCTACTTTATCCAGTCCTCTGACACAGTAATGATGTTTACAGGTGCGTTGACCCAGACCGAGGGCCGATGCTACAGCTTTTTTTGTCTTCTTTTAGTAGAAGATACTGTTTTCACACGGAAACGTCTCGCAGCGAACGCCAGAACATCCATTAACCCCGCGTGCCGCTCTGCTTCTCATCAGTACTGTGAGCTGATGTGGGGAACATTTAAATGCAAATCACCTTGATTAAAGCGTTCTGGCTGTACAGAAATGAACAGGTAATGAACCTGCTCAGTATTAGCAGAGGCCCAGAGGGTTACAACCTCTATTACAGAGCATAATCACAGAACAGCTCTCTTTCACAGAACAGCGGATGATTGTCTCCTGGATGAAGGTGACCAAACATTCCACTAAATCAGACCAGTTGTGGGAATCTACAAGTACTACTGGTTAGAGTGGTTGGTCCTCTCTTCTATCTGCAACGGACTCTGCGAGGATCTTACTGGGAGGGTCTTACTGGGAGGGTCATACTGGGAGGGTCTTACTGGAAGGGTCTTACTTGAAGGGTCTTACTGGGAGGGGTCTTACTTGGAGGGTCTTACTTGGACTTGGAGGGTCTTACTGGGAGGGTCTTACTTGGAGGGTCTTACTTGGACTTGGAGGGTCTTACTGGAAGGGTCTTACTTGAAGGGTCTTACTGGGAGGGGTCTTACTGGGAGGGTCTTACTTGGAGGGTCTTACTTGGACTTGGAGGGTCTTACTGGGAGGGTCTTACTTGGAGGGTCTTACTTGGACTTGGAGGGTCTTACTGGGAGGGTCTTACTGGGAGGGTCTTACTTGGAGGGTCTTACTTGGAGGGTCTTACTTGGACTTGGAGGGTCTTACTGGGAGGGTCTTACTTGGACTTGGAGGGTCTTACTGGGAGTAAGTGATATGATTATTAGATATGATTATTAGATATTGTACATTACAACCAGATTTACTTAGATTGCTCAACATGCTAGCCGTCCATCCAATCTGGTCAAAGAGGGCAGCCAGCGTTCAGGACTCTGAACATGTTTGTGGGGTTTAATAAAACTTTAAAGAATACAGGTTATTTTCTCGTTAATAACAGCCTAATATAAGATGAAGGCACTCATGGTGCTTCAAATGGGATTTGCAGCAAATGTAGCACTAAATAAAAATGTGAGCTAATCAAAGCTTATCATATCCAAGATCAACCTTTTCTCTAACAAACTGTGTCCTTACTCTTTATTACAGTCTAATTTATCCCTATCTTTCATATTGTAATATAGTTTGGGCGAGTACTTTTCCTACAAACTTCCATCAAATGTTAGTTCTCCAAAAATGTTTTGTGATTGCAACTCGATCAGAGTCAAACATCTCCTCTGCTCCTCTATTTCATAAACTCCAGATTCTTACTATTTATGATATCAATATTTCTGAAATATGTGTTTTTTATTTATAAGATACTTTCTGGTGGAAATATTCCTGAGCAGTTCAAGACCTATTTTAAAACAAATTCTCAGGTCCATTCTTACTCAACCCCTCAATCTCTAAATCTTCATCCTCCTGAATGTCTCACCAGTAGAGGTACATTTTCCATAAGATTTAGGGGACCAAATTATGGAGTAGCCTTTCACATCTATCAAAAAACTGTTCATCTGTCAAATGTTTCAAAAGTCACTCATAGGTTCATTGAATTGCTGTTTTGTAATTGAAAAAATTAAAAGTTTTGTAGCCTGTTCTCAAGGTAATGATTCATTTTGTTTCAGGAGCTAAACATTCACAGTGCAGCAAAATGTAAAAAGTAGGAGTTTGGCATACAGTTGAAATCACTCAGAGATGTTCAGCAACTGATGTGTTTGCCTCATCTAAATCAGCAGACATATTACCCACACTGCATTAATGCATTTCTTCAGTTCTCTCATTTCATGTGAGCCATAACTCATCAGCAAAAATCTTCCACCGGTCAGAAATCTGGTGCAGGAGGACTTCCTCCATCAGCATCACCATCAGCTTTGATATGATCTGACTCAACTAAAGATAGTCTTCCTGTGTTCGGGTTGGATTACGAGCACAGAACAGATCTCTCCATTCAAAGTGCTTCAGGGCTGAACTGCAAACACTGTGATGAACCCAACTAATAATTCTTTAGGGCTGCATACAAAGCAGCCACTCTCTTCTCATGTATCCAAATGAATCAAAATAAGAAGGATTCTGTCATGGTCTGGCTGTGCCAGAGGACATTGGACTTGTTTCCTTTTTGTTTAGATCTTGTGTTCCTCCTTTTAGTCTATTAGTTCTGTATTAGTGATTTTGGTTTTCTTGGATTTGGGTTTTCTGTTATTTTGTCTGCATTGTAGTGTTTCCTGTTACAGTTTGAAATTCAATCCTCCTGTGTCATGTCTATTTTACTTCCTGCCTTTGTTTGTTTTCCCGCCTTTTTTGTGATTGTCTGCCCCGCCCTGATTTGCTCCACCTGTGTCTAATCATCCTGCCCTCCTTGTGTATTTAAAGGGACTATCTGTAACTTTCAGAATTGCTTGTTAACAGCGACACCTGTGGCCGTTAAGTCAACGAAAGTCAGCGTTCTGTTGCTCGTGCTTGTGCTCGCTCTACATAGACATGAACGAGCATCGCTCAAAACAGTGAGGCGACACACGTCAGCTAAAAGCACAATATCACTCTATATTTCAGCTGCTTGGCAGTAATGTTAGCTGACCAGACGAAGGTCTCTCCATGAATCAATGCTGATCCTAGTGTTGGATTTTCCTGCCGGGGCTGAGGCAGGAAGACAAAACGTTATCGCCTCCCGACCGCAGCCAGAGTGAACAGGGAGACACCGGCACCTGGTCGGACATGATAACGTTTCTCGCTGCGGAGCCCCGTCACTTCATAAGATTATGGTTTTAAAGGTGGACCCAAACGCAGAGAGATCCAGCAAGCAGGTGAATTCAACAAAAAGCGAGCTTTTAATTGTAAAGCTGGTGGAACAAAACAAAGTTGACAAAAACAAAAGCAGAGTCCAGATCCAAGGAAACAACGAAGTACAAATGAAACAAACCAAAAACTAAACTGGAAACATGGCAGGAGTGACGAGTAAAACGAGAGACAAGGCGAACTAGGCAGGAACAACATCGAACTGACAAAGACAGTGGGGAACACACAGCCTTAAATACACAAGGAGGGCAGGATGATTAGACACAGGTGGAACAAATGAAATGAAATCACTAATACAGAACTAATAGACTAAATGGAGGAACACAAGATCTAAACAAACAGGAAACAAGTCCAATGTCCTCTGGCACAGCCAGACCATGACAGAATTACTGTTATAAAAGTATATATTATTATTTATTTTATTTTATTTATTTTTTTTTTTTTCTTTCCGAAAAGTACATTATAAAGGAATGATGGGTTACACACAGTTCTAATCTGACTATGAGTGTGTGACCTGTCTTGTCCTCTGTTTTGACTGTTTTCTTATGGCCAACACCTCACCAGCTGAGTGTTAGTGTACTTTATTCTATTCATCGTTCCAACCTTGTGGTCAGTCCTGCAGGGACGGACTGAAAATTAAAACAGCCCTGGACAATGAAAGTTGGACCAGCGAACCATATCACCACGCTATACGAGAATAAAAGTAATGTGATTACTAAAAGCTGAAGTAGGCGAGATTGGAGCAAAAATTATTAAAAAAAGTTATTTTTATAAAATGATTGCTATATCCTGACAGTAGTGCATGAGACAGGTAACCTGAAAAAAATCATGTGCCTCTGTGTCCTCTGTGTCCTCTGTGTCCTCCGGTGCTCCAAACAGCATCTGCAAGATTTCACAGACCGGAGGAAAACAAGCAGTAAGAGCTGATCTGAGGTCTGCTGTCCAGCTGCTGTCTATTAGAGCCGGCTGTCAATCACTCACAAACTCCGACCAAACGGTCAAACTAGGCAGCGCTGATCAAATATGAATCAAGATTCTGTTACTGTAATGCCTATTTCTCTCCTCACATGTTCTCAGAATCATCTTGTAGTGCACGGTTTAGCTGTAAAATGACAAAGTTTGTGACGCCGCCGCCATTGTGAAATGTGGTGAAGGAACGCCAAAATCCCGGAGCACAGCCAATAGGAACGCTCTCTCTCTGAAATGACCTGTGATTGGCCAAAGTCTCCCATCGCGGGCTAGACTTTTTAAAGCCTGAAAACAGAGCCATGAGGAGGAGCAGAAGTGTTCTATTTAAATGGTTCATATATTGTTACACTTTGTTTAGCTCTTTTTTTTACTGTGTTAGCTGATGCTTCTTGTTTTTTGCTCTATCCCCTTTGCTGCTGTAAACTGCAAATTTCCCCACTGCGGGACCAATAAAGGAATATCTTATCTTATCTTATCTTAAGTCTAGTTATCTCACAGAACACTTGAATTACAATATGCTAAAAGGTTATTATGGAATTTTTGCCCAATGATGTCAAAAATATACTGCCTACTGCTACTTTAAATTAACCATCATAATTTCTAGAATAATACATGAAACTTTTATAATATGATAATGGTTATTTACATCACGTCAGATCAGAATTTATAGCAATGTTGCTGTGAGGTGAATAATACAGTGCATGTAAGGGATAATGGCCGACGAGGTCTCCATTAACTTCTAATCTTCAACACCTTGAAGGGCATTTTCCCGCTTATACTGTACCTACACTTATACCATATGCAAAAAAAACAACAAAAAAAGACCATTCATTTATATTTTCATGTGTTTTGCTATCAAAATCTAAAGTTTTTCACAAGCCATGACTCTGTTTCCCTTGTAACGCCTGAGGTTTCGCTAATACTTGGAACAATCATTACCATCCCATCGGTTCTTATGCAATGGAAACGTTGTTCACCGCTCCAGTAAATAGGACGGACCTTAGATACGACTTGACAACGGGGGATAGTTCTTGTCTTAATTTAATGTCAATGACTTCTGGTTGAAAGATTGCCTTTAAGGGGCTACTTACTTAAGAAATAAATAATTTGACACAAAAAATGGTCCTCCAGAGTCCAGAGCAACAGCCTGTTTTATACAGCAGTGGTCTGCTATGTATAACAGGCCGCAGAATGGCGATATATATACTGTATATACTGTATACGTAAATACTGTATATATAAAAATCTATCTTCTTATCTTGTTGGTTCTTATTCTGTCAACAAGAAGACAACAAGGTCATTACAATAAACTACTAGTTCTGCCTTATTATAACAATATAAGCATAATATTATTATATTACATGCATTTGTAGGGGGTTCAGTGACCCCCCCTGAACCAACGCAAACTGCACCTGTGGTTCTGTTGTTGTTTGATAAAGAGAGAAAGTAGAGATAAGTATCCAACTAGTGTAAAATAACATGCCGGCGTGGGTTGATTTTCCTCCCTCCCCTGCCGCCACCGATATATATAGGCTATAAATACTGTATATATCAATGTGGTCTTGTGCCTACCACTTCAGCTGCAAAACCTTCACTGGTCTCCCGATGCTGCGTTCCTGTATTAACTCTACTGCTACTCAAATAGTCCTCCTGCTGCCACCGGCAGCACTAGATGCATTCATTTGACATTTTTCAGCAGTTACATACTGTACTTCTATTTCTGGGGATTTCAACTTCAGTGAGTCAGCGACAGTCAACTACGAGCTCCATCAGTGTTAACGTGACGTTGTTTCAACACAAATGGTGAAGGAGCAGGTGGAGCCACAGGACGCAGCCAGGTTAACAGAAGATGACAGTCACCACGGACAGCTCCCTACACTGGGTCAGTTACTACTGTAATACTAAAGCTGCGGGTCCTCCAGATGGGCAGTCCCACCCTTCAGTCCTGCCTTAAAAGTAGTAGTTTAATTGAATGTATAGTTATGTCACCACTTGCCTTGATCCAGATCATACTCTTCCATGGTACTGACAAAGTGAGGTCTGGAGTAGAAGTTATGCGGGCCCGGTTGCTGCAGGCCCCCCAGGCTGAAGAGGCTTCGCTCATTGGTGGCGCAGCAGGAAAAGGCCCTCCGGCTTGGGATGCAGGAGTAGCGTGTCCAGCTCTTCATCTCCAGGTCAAAAGCCTCCAACGCCGTCACCGGCATCTTCCCCTGACGACCACCTGGAGGAGGCAGGAGAATGTTCAGGTACAGGGTCAAGACACATTTCTGATCATATCAAAGCTTTACATGTCCACAGAGCTTAGACATGTTAAAATCTACTGGGAATATGATCTGGTAATAACCTGCTGGATCACTACATTTAGTTGTTACAAGCAGCCGTACTTCACTCAAGATTATATCAGCAACAGATCATACCTTTCCAGGAATATTAGTCTGTGGTTCTGCTTGACACTGCTTGTCTTTGTTTTCCCTTTCCTGTTTCCTTTCATAGCTTTTTAATCCCATGCCTCTGTCAGTCAGAGTTTCCTTGACATTTACGTTGAAGCCTGACAAGCATGCAGGCCAGCGCCGGGACCACATTTCATTTAAGACTGAAAGCAGAGTGCAACAGCAGGGTGCTCCCCTAGGACGCCTACAAGTTCTTTACTTTCACAGATCATAACTTAACCTTGTAAAATCTAACAGAGGGGAAGGTAAAGTGGTGAGAGAGAGAGAGAGTGAGAGCATATGAGAATGTCAATAATGGAGAAAGAGAGGAGAGGTCGAGACCAGTCAGAGGGGTGTTAAGAGTAAAAAAAAAGTCAAAGAGGGGAAGGAGGGAGAAATGGAAGAGGTAACGAGAGAAGAAGATGGTGAAGAAGAAAGAGGCAGAATGAGGTAGAAGATGGGAAAATGAGACAGTGACACAGAGAAATTGTGAAAAAGTAATAGAGGGAAGAGAATGTGGAGGAGTGAGAGAAGAAAGAGGCAGAGGGTCAACAGGAGTAGGCAGGGTGGCACGGAGATCGATAGCGGCAGCGAGACAAAGAGTCGACCTGAGTGGGAAGCTTCAGAGTCAGAGAGGTGTGAGAGAAAGATCTGTTGATTATAATATACATGTTCAGTATACTGAGGCATTGAAAACCACACTGACAATATAATTAACAATACGCAGTATGTAGCTACAGTATATATTCTGTAGGACTTTCTCTATCATAAAAAGAGAAACTGCTGCTCCATTGAGATAACTCACTGATGGAATAAGTCAGTAGCCGGCCAAAAGTACCAAGTCATTTGTTTAACTGACAGAACTAACAGAGAAAAATGCTCAAGAAAAGCTACATTTATTTTCAAATGAGTGTACCATTATGAGGGCTAAACCCAGAGACATTTAGGCTACTCCATGTTTAAGCTATTTTGGTTTGCTGTAATCTGATTGGACGCTCTTTAATAAATAATCTGACATTTTGGGAAAATGACTTGCCTTATTGCCAAGACTTTGATGAGACCATTGATACCGCTCACTATCAATCAAGCTAGGGCCAGGAGTAGGGATGCATCGATACCACCTCCCCCCCGGTGCAAAGGCAGTCTGTCACAACACACTCTTTCAGGAGGTGGACTCCTGAAGCTGAGGAGGCCCTCAGAGACTGCTTTGAATCCACGGACTGGAGCGCACTGCAGGGATCACACGCTGAGGACATCGAGGGAGCAACACACTGCCTGACGGACTACCTGAACTTCTGCATGGATGTGGTCGTTCCTGTAAGAACTGTGCGTTGTTTCCCTAGCATCAAACCCTGGGTGACCAGCGAAGTGAAGGCTGTCCTCAACAGGAAGAAGAAGAAGAGGGCCTTCAAGAACAAGGACAAGGAGGCGTTGAGGGCAGCACAGGGGGAGTTGAAGGGGTGTCTGAGGGAGGCCAAGGAGTCCTACAGGATGAAAGTGGAGCAGAGGCTGCAGGACAACAACATGAGGGTGGTCTGGGAAGGACTGAAAATCATCACAGGCTGCTAACGAAGAAACAGCAGTGCAGCAGAGGGGACTATAGAGAGGGGACCACAGAGAGGGGACCATAGAGAGGGGACCACAGAGAGGGGACCATAGAGAGGGGACCACAGAAAGGGGACCACAGAGAGGGGATCATAGAGAGAGGACCATAGAGAGGGGACCACAGAGAGGGGACCACAGAGAGGGGACCATAGAGAGGGGACCATAGAGAGGGGATCACAGAGAGGGGACCATAGAGAGGGGACCATAGAGAGGGCGAACAGTCTCAACAACTTCTTCAACCAGTTTGACTCTTCCCCTCCCCCCTCCACTCCTCTCCAGCTCCTTCCACTTTCCCCCCCACGCTCCCAGCCACTGGAACAACCTTCCAGAGGAACTGAGAGGAGCTGAAAATATTGATATTTTTAAACGTAAACTAAAAACCTATCTATTTAGTCTGGCTTTTGTGTAGTGTTTTATAATTTTATAATTTTATGGTTTTATTGTTTATACTTATTTTATCATCATCATCATTATAGTGTTTATTTTACTATATTTTGTTTTATCAACATTTTATTGCTGATCATTATCTGTTTTATTCTATTTTATTAAAATTTCATTATTTTAATAAAATCTGCTTTTTTTTAGTTTAAATTTTTTTATTTTTTTTATTTTTATTGTTATTTTTATTTCCTTGTATTTTATTTATCTTTTATTATCTTAAATACCCATCTTTTATTGCTTTCTTATTCAATGAACTTTTAGATTGATTGTTTTGGTGTGCATTAGTCTCTAAATCCATTTTTAACATTCTACATTCTGCCACAAGGGCGGCTGTGGCTCAGAGGGTAGAGCAGGTTGTCCACCAATCGGAAGCCCGGCTGCTCCGGGTCACATGTCGATGTGTCCTTGAGCAAGACACTTAACCCTAAATTGCACCTGAAGGCATAGGTGTGTGAATGAGTATTTAGATTAGATCCTGATGGGCAAAGATGGCACCTTAGTAACCTCTGACATCAGTGTGTGTGAATGGGTGAATACTGACATGTAGTGTAAAGCGCTTTGAGTGGCCGGAAGACTAGAAAAACGCTATATAAATGCAAGTCCATTTACCATTTACATTTTTGTCAATTGTCTGTACAGCACTTTGAATTGCATTCGACTTGTTTGAAAGGTGCTATATAAATAAAGCTTGATTGATGGATTTAATAGACTGAGCTACTTTTTAATTCTGCACACCACAAACAGCTCTACTCTGCACCTTTATAGACTGGTTTTACTGTATTCTACAAACAATGTACAGCTTTATTCTGCACTTTAGTCTATTTAAAAAAACAAAACAACTCTCTACCTCAGTTCTTATCCCGCATTATATTCCATATTTGACATTTCTTAATCCCCTGGTCTCTATATCTCCTATATTTTATTATCCAGCACTATATCACTTCTTGAACTATATTCACATTTTTAATAGTCTCGTATCTCAGTTGTTACCCTGCACTATATTCATCTTTAACAGTTTTCTTCATCTCCTGGTATTTTCATATCTGGTATATTTTTTATACTTTGTACTACTTACTTGTGCCTTTTTACTAATATGTTTGCACTATGGAACTGAGATGCTGGATGATGCATGCCCCCAACACTATCATTAGGTTGGTAGACATGTAGGTAGACAGGCAGACAGTCCGTCCCTTCAGTCCTCCCTCCAAAGACACTCCCCCAACATTATCATTATGGACGTAAACAACCAACATGGCTGCTGTGGGTTAGGGTCAGTTAAATGATTGGACGGTTTATTACCGTCCTGACAGCCACAGATACCAGATTTGTTTTTCTTTTTTTGTCAGAGCATTTGATTTATTGATTGCTGTCGGGATGCAAAGAGAATTTCAATAAATATAACTAAAATGTTTTTGGAGAAGATTACCAACTCTAGCTTTAAGTTCTTAAATTTGACTCATTTAGCGGCTAGCTGGTTAGCTGGCTACCTTGCTAATTCCACCATGCCTTCATGCTACACTGGTTACAGAAAATGAGCACAAATGAGCAGTTGGCCAGCAGCCCACTGTTGGGCTCATGTTGCCATGGTTGCATCTAAAGTGGGTTGGAAAAACGATAGACACGACCGTGCTCTGATCATGGATGTTCTTAGAATACATCCGTTGGCTCTGATGCCAGAAGCCGGTTTGATTGCATCCTGTCCGGTCCTGTTCTGTCCTATTTGAATTGTTTTGACTTGAATTTTAGAATTCACACAGTCCGCAGGTGAAATACTGCTTTTCTCTTTGTGTTCTTACAGGCTGTAATGCTTATTGTTACAATAATATATCTGCTGTCCCTGCTGTAGCTGTACCAGATGAAGGTATGGATGCTGGCTGGTATGAACAGTGACCATTTCTGATTTATCTGCTGTTAACTGACACATAACTTCAGTAGTAAGAAGAGCTTCAGGGAGTGAGGAAACCTGTCTTTGTGGTACCTCCTTATCTGTCTTTGCAGCTGCAGAAGGGTGGCGTTACTTTAAAGGCCCCATATCGTGCTCATTTTCAGGTTCATGCTTGTATTTTGGGTTTCTACTAGAACATGTTTACATGCTTTAATGTTCAAAAAACACATTATTTCTCTCATACTGTCTGTCTGAATATACCTGTATTTACCCTCTGTCTGAAACGCTCCGTTTTAGTGCATTTCAACGGAATGGCAACAGAATTGCGTTGCTAGGCAACAGTTTGGGTCCATGTTTACTTCCTTTCAGCTGATGTTATTTACATACACTGCAACAGGAAACAAACTGGGACACATTTAGAATGTTTATGTTTAAAATCGTGTAATGGTCTTATTGTAGATTTGTGACATCACAAATGGACAGAAATCCTAACAGCTTGTTTCAAACACACAATTTCTGAATACAGGCTCTGTGTGTTTCTCCGTATTTTGTTTTGAAAGTTTAACAGTATTTATATATATCACTTAAACCTGCTATATAATATAAAAGACATGAAAATCGCAATTTTACATTATGGTACCTTTAATATAGGACCTTTAATATAGGAAATAAAGGAAATACTGTATCTGTGTTTATGTGCATCTTTTTATTACTCAGAATAACTTTTGATCCTTTTGATAAGTCTTGACTTGTTGACAGCCTCTTTTCAGTTGCACTTGTGTGCTGATTACCAGCCTTGACACCGCAACAAAATCACACACACACACACACACACACACACACACGCACACAATTTTGAAGTAGTATGAAGCCTAAGGAGTTACTGTATGTCATATGCCAGTAAGTCTGCTGCTGTCTGGGAACACAGCATTTAAATCAAAGGGGGGTTCAGGCACCCACTGATCCAAACTGAAGAAGCAGCATGAATTTATAAGGCACGGTAAACTTTACAGCACGTAAACAGGCATTACATTTACACAACATGACAGAGAGAGAAACAGAGGGATACATAATGACCTGGCTCTTCTCACTGCATCATGTTTATCATATTTGTATTTTAGGTTTGGTTTCAGAGAAGAAGTCTTGCTGCCCTTCCACTAACTCCACTGATGATGCACTCATATACAGTAGCTGTCCAGCACTAATCTAAACTAGCACAGTGCTGCAGAGGTCACACCAGAAAGCACTTCCTTTAATGCCAGACAGTAACCACCACCGACTTTGACAGCGCTGTCAGGAGCAAAGCTGAGGCCATGTGCACTGCACTACAATTACAACGACACTGTTAATGTTCTTTGTAGTGTGACAGTCCCTGAGATTTTCTCTCCCCTGTTGGTAATAGAAAAACAACACTACAATCTCCCAGTAAGACGTGAGACTAGACGGGTATGACTATAAATCAAATAAATCAAAAGTACAACGCTGATGTGTGCTCAACGTCAAAGTTAGCTTAGCACAAAGACTGAAAACAAGGGAAAACACCTAGCCTGGCTCCACCTCTAAGGATTTGTTGTTTATTTCTGTACAAAACAAAGTGTAAAAAACATCAACATCTGTTTTAACG
>CAKAOH010025811.1:0-29421 GCA_916701665.1 Sebastiscus tertius | reverse complement strand
GGGGGGGGTTAGAAGCCAAACTGGGCTCATGAACTTCCTGGTTTCTCTGCTGGTTGCCTAGCAACTGCTCAGAGTCAAACCTCTCATCTAACGATTAAGCGCACTTCCCAAAATATCACAACTTTTATTTAAATTGATAGACATAGGGGGAAAATATGAGCCTTTAATTACAAAATTAGAACTTTGTTAAAGGTACCATATTGTAAAAAGTGAGACTGCCATGTCTGTTATAGCATAAAGCAGGTTTAAGTGCTTTATAAATACTGTGAAAGTATTGAAACGTTCAATATACAGAGAAATACGCACAGCCCGTATTCAGAAATTGTGTGTTTGAAACAAGCCGTTAGGATTTCTGTCCATTTGTGATGTCACAATTATACAATATTTAGACCATTACACGGTTTTAAACGTAAACATACTAAATGCATCCCGGTTTATTTCCTGTTGCATTGTATGTGAATGACATCAGCTGACAGGAAGTAAACATGGACCCAAGCTGTTTCCTAGCAACGCAATTCTGTTGCCATTCCATTGAAATGTGCTAAAACGGAGCGTTTCTGATAGGGGTTAATACAGGTATATTCAGACAGACAGTATGAGAAAAATAATGTGTTGTTTGAACATTAAAGCATGTAAACATGTTCTAGTAGAAACCCAAAATAAAAAGTATGAACCTGAAAATGAGCATAATGTGGGACCTTTAAGTACAGTACTTGAGTAAATCTACTGAATTGTATTCCAATACAGTCAGTTTGCTTGTGTTTTCTAAAAGCAGACTACGTGTTGCCAAATGAATGAATACGTTGTGTTGAGAGTCGGCAGCGTGTGGAGATATTCTGCCTCTCCGGTGGAGCGTGGGAGAAAACAGGTTGATATGGAAAGCTGCTCTCTGCTCCAGCTCTCAGGAGGTTACAGCTACTTTGTGTTGAATGTGGACTGTGTTGTCGCTGGTAGCGTGTAGTGAAATTAACTCATCTTTTTGCAAAATGCTTCCGCAGCGAGATGAGATGATCGTACTCTCGCCTTGTGTGATTCCAATTTCTCTCTCAGCAGTTTTTGATCAAGTGTCAATGAGCAGTAACAGCCCCCCCAAAGAGACACAACGAGAACAAACGTAACCTCTGATCATGGTGGAAAATGAGCAGATGACAAGCGTGCTCTGGAGGACAACACAAACACACATTCCTCTTTCTCTCCTACAGAGCAGCTTTTAGCTCCAACTCTGTCCTGCTGATCAATACTGTACCAGGACTGGGAGACTCTTCGGACCTGACGGACACAGTTTGTCTTTCCATCAGCTCATTTCACAGCTCTAAAACCGCTCTAAAACCGCCAGGCAGCGCCTTTACCACCTCCAACAGCTGGAGAAATTCAGAGTCTCCCTGAGGATCCTTCAGTCTTTCTACTCTGGAGCTGTAGAGAGCATCCTGACAGGAAAAATCACTGCCTGGTTTGGCAACTGCTCTGCACAGGATAGGAGGGCTCTGCAGAGGGCAGTGCGTTCAGCCCCACTCCCCTCTCTGCAGGACCTGTACACCAGGTGGTGCAGAACCAGAGCCTGTAGGATTATAAAGGATCCTCACCACCCAAACATCGGACTGTTCCAGCTGCTGCGGTCAGGCAAACACCTCTCCAGGGCGCCCACCGAGCGCCACATGCTGCCCCCTTATCCATACACGATCACACACACACATAGGGCTACATACAGAGCATACACACACACACTCATCACTATTCTATTCACTCACTTATATTTATATTCCATATTGTATATAGACCCCTCTCACTGTAAATATTGCCATTGTCCCTACAATTTTTACTACATTTTTTAAATATTTGAATAGTTGATGTTGTTATGCACAATCTCGTGAGCACTGCCACTTTACATTTCACTGTACATCCTGTATGAGTATGTGACAAATAAAACTCTTGAATCTTGAATCTTGAGATAAGTCACACTGGTGAAAACAGCACAACACTCGCATATCTCTAGACAGGTTCAGTAGGTGTGTGCTCTGCATGAGAGCAACGAAGTATGACAGCCTGGACCGATTACTACCATAACGTTTAGGGAGAGTCACTATGCCTTTATCTCCTCTGAGTGGGCATCAGAAGACGGTCCCACAACACCAGAGCCTGACGGTCGAGGCACTTCAAAAATGTCATGAGCTATCGATGTCCTTGAGAAAAGGACAGAACACGTCCTCCACGTCCTCGCTCTACTGATGCTAATCTGAATCTCCCAGGTGATGTCACAGAGACTATATTAGTAGTGGGATAGAAGAGTAGTTCCCAAGGGAGCTTTAAGAAAATATGCTGATGAAAAGGGTGCTGATTTGTTTATTTCATTTTTTTTTTAACATGTTCAATAATATTTCACCATAAAGATGACAGGTGACATTAGCTATAGTTGTGCCAAACCACCAGTACTACTGGTAGGTACTAGGTACACAGCAGTATCACTGGTAGGTACTAGGTACACAGCAGTATTACTGGTAGGTACTAGGTAGACAGCAGTCAGAAATATGGACTGTCAGAGCAAACGACGGAAAGATGTCATTGTTAATAGCGCTCAAAGAAATGCTGAAGTTCATCTGAACCTGTGCTTTCTGGCAGGGATGAAGGAGTCGAGGTGGACTGAGTTTTTAGATCCCAAAAGGCAGCTGGCGGACCCTGAACCAAACTCCATGGCAATCCATACAATAGTTGCTGAGACATTTCATCGATGTATGTCACATATTTTACATCTTTTTGATGTTTTGTTAGTTTGTCGACAAATGTCAGTGGTGTCATTTTTAGCCCAAAAGGTTGCATGTCTGTGTGGGCTGGGGGTGAGTCAAACACTGAGGAGTTACATGATAAATAAAGAGAGGAATTAGATGATAGAATCTTGTTTCCTACCCATCATGAAGATCTTGTTTCCTCTTACGAAGGGCGTGGCTCCATACCGCGGCGTGGGCATGGAGGTCATCGGCTGCCATTGGTCTTTCTCTGCCTCATAAACCCTCACCAGGGACTGTGGCGTCGTGTCGGCACCCATACCTCCCAACGCGTACACCTTTCCATCTGCACAGAGACACAGTTTTAAAGAGATTATTATAATTCACTCTCTTGGTGCAACAATGTCGTCAACAGACATTAACTTGAGATGCCGACACAACCGGAGGAAGTGATGCATCGCTGTGCCCTTTTGTTCCACCATTTCTGGTCTAGCTGTCATGTCTGCTATCTGTCTCATGCATCCACAGTCGTCCAAACAACTTGAAATATTGATGCCCGGGTCTGACAAACTTTTTTCACAAGGACACCGCAAACATCCCTAACTACTGCAGTGTCATTAGAATATACAGGGAAAGCACGGGGAAGGGGGAGAGAAAGTGCTGAGCAAGCAGGTGGGACAGAGGGGGAGGACCATGAGAAAAAGGTAGAGGAAAAATGAGGAGAGGAGAGGAAGAGGAGGATGAGGAGGAGTGGAAGACAAGAGGAGGAGATGACAGTGTTATAGATTAACAGGCCATTAGCACTCTTGAAGTTGTGACAACGTAAATCTGAGGGAAAGAGAGAGAGAGAGAGAGACAGAGAGACGGAGAGAGGGAAACAGAAAGAGAGAGAGGGGGTGAGCGTGTCAGTCAGCCAGACACATCCACAGAGCTGTGACTTAAACTGTGAAGAAAAATGCAATAATAAATCTGTCACTCGGAGTGCAGCTCAACACAAGTGTGATCAGCGGTTATGACAGTAAATCAAATGTAACTGTTGTACATAAAATAAATGACGCAGTAAGGACACTGTCGTCCCATAAAGTGTGTCGCAATGCATCTAGGTGGAGAGGCGGGGCAAGGCGGGAACGGAGGAGAATATACATACAGTATACTCCTCGGCTTGTAACACCTTTTTATTTTTTTAAATCACCAGGGAGCTATGTGGGTTGAGCAGAGTGCTAATACTGTAATTGCAAAGGGCCACACTTACCACAATGTAAGCATGCCTGGTGCTGTAATGAGCTGTCTATAAATAGCTTTATATGCCCTGCATTTAGCCTCATTTGTATTTTCACCAGTGGGGAATTAATACAATGACTTTTAATTTGGTAGTTTCTGGTAAGATCTCCTTTATATTGCACACATAGAGTCTGCGTCTAACATTTCACTCAAAACCACAAATATCAACCTCACGGAGAAAAATGCAGGTGATCACCAGAGTCAGGATGCTTCACGTTCTGGGGATCATGAATGTCTGTAGAACATTCAGTGCAGAGCTTAAAGGTTCTCTATACGACACCCAGAGCAATAATATATCAACGTATGTAAAGATATAGAGGAGTAATGTCTACCTGAGTCTATGATATCAGCATTAATATACCATCAAGTATTGTCTATGTAAAGATATAGAGGAGTAATGTCTACCTGAGCAGAGAATGAAGTCTCTCTCTCCCTCTGTGTGTAATGTAATCAGAGCTTCTCTGGTCTGTTAGTGAATGTTAGTGCATGTTAGAGCATGTGACTCCACTGACTAGCTCACGGCCGCCACTCTGCACTGCTCTCACAGGGCGGTTACAGCTGATAGCCCCGTCCCAACCTCTCAGGTCCCTCCCCACCCCCCACCCACCCAGGTTAACACTGTTAGCTCTGTAAGCACTGATAGCTGCTAGCCATCGCCATGTTGAGAGCCATATGGAGGCAACAGAAATGCTCTGAATTCCATATTGAGCACCTTTAATGAAAATCGGTGTCATTGTAAACATCAGTGGGTGTTGTATCCTGAATGGCCTGGGTGATGTCCTCCTGATGGCTTTCAACTATCTGTCATATCATTTTCATCTTTTGCACTTCACATCCTGAAATGATGGACAGATGAGCACTTAAATTTGAACAATGAAAAATTATGAAAAAATGTTAACAATGATCTTCTAAATCACAACTTAAGCACAGATAGGGGAGAAAACAAATGGTTGCCACACTGCTGGAGTACTGAAGTGACAACTGAAAGAGTTATCATCCAAGATGGCGCTAACTACGGCTGCCTCGGCGAGTTGGTGTACGCTATTTTTCTTCTTTTTTTGTTTTTCTTTATTATTTGGTGAACGTTCACGGATTGTTTTCTCAAGAGAAGAGATCCTTAACCTCAGGGAATCCACCCCATCGGATCTTTTCCCCACTTTTCAGGCCTCTTCAGCGGTAATAATGGACTTTTTGCTTGGTGCTGTGGCCCTCTGCCGAGCGGTGAGGCGCAGGAGAGGGAAGTACCAAACCCCCTCCCCCCCATTACATACTGCCGCTTTGTCATGCCCCTTGGCGGCGTCACACGTCACTTTAGGTTTAGGCAACAAAACCACTATAGTTAGGTTTCGGAGAGAACAACATGGTTGGGATTAAAACTACCATGTTTGTTCAGTGAAAATGAGACTGAAGGTTGTGAACACGGGACTCGAACAGCGGCCTCCTGGATGAAAGCCTTGTGTTGTTGGACTGTCAAAATGTCTGTCAGACTAAATTGCTTTTACTTGAGCTTTTACATTTCCAAGGCTCCTTTGTCACAGCGGTATGATAAGCATTTCCATGTACAATGAAACGACGACCTGCTTTCACTGAGATTAAATGTAGAAAAAAAGCATTACCATGCCCAGAGGAGAGCTGGGAAAGTTTTCTTTTAAATGCATTCTATGAGGTACGTTTGGCTTTTATCAGGCAATAAATCACAAGAAGTGGCATGTTCCGACACTTTAGTACTAGATTATTGGTTCAAATATATTAAACCTCTCTCTTCTTGTGATACGTTATAAACCCTATTAGTACTGTTCATCATTTCCATTCACATTATTCATTATCAAGGTACAAAAGGAATTTTAACCACCCAGGCCCAATCTATCCCATCCCAGTTTCCACCTAAACACTGACTGTTTATTAATACTAATACCTGATGATCATAGTGCAGATAGATCATAATCCAAAGAGATCACTACAGAGTCAATTTTAAATTACTTGTTTACCACGTCAGACATTAGTCAGGGCTGAAAAAATAACTTTCACCTCTGGTGTTTTTATTTCCAGTGAATCTTCCTCTAAAAAGATGGTAGAATTGACCCTCAGTCAAAGATAGAAGGCAATAAAACACAGTGGTCCCAGTAGTCAACACATCCTCGTACAACGGTTCCAATGATATCTTACCAAAAGTTGTTTAGTTTTTTGTGTGTGTGTTTTCTTACAAATGTCCAGCAACATGAGCGACCAGTGCCCCGCAGTGTTTAGTCAACTAAACTACTTAGTTAGGTTCAGGAAAACATGCTGGTTCAAAGTACTATGGGAGTGTAAACCAATGTTAACTTCTGCTTTCACAGGGACATGAACAGGTCTCCTGTGTCTCTGTCTTCTGTGTTAAGAGCTTTGATTTTGTCGTTTTGGTTGAAGAACCTGACTTCATTGCATCCCCCCACTTATGAAGCCAACTATGCCCTTGTAAACATTTATGGGGTGCAATTTTGCATACACCAAGAAATACTGGCAGTATGACTTTATGATAAATCTTGTATGTTGGGAGTCAGACTCACCACTCAAAATTCCAGTTTCCAAGGATCCTTGAGCCCTGAACTCAACGTTTAAACAGTAACTCTAGGCTACTGTAACCCATGACCTATGACTATGGTGACCAGACGTCCTGGTTTGTCCGGGACAGTCCAGGTTTCAAGCTGACATGTCCCGAGTCCCGACACATAAAATACTCAAATGTCCCGGTTTTCAACGGTCACTAACAAATTGTTCCGGTTTTTCACCACAATTAAAATAATAATATTATACTTACATAGACGTTTATCATGTTCCACTCATTAATTCATTTGTGCACATGAGATAAGTATACAGAGAGCCAGCACAGAGCACTGCTGCAGGCTCATGTGTCATGAGGGTGACAGCCCTGTGATTAAAGGGGGAGAAAGTAGTGAATGTGATCAGTCATGATTGTCACTCACAGCCTCTAATGCATCTACCTATAATAATACCCTCTTTCTGATCCCACTCCATGCTCAAATGCGCCACAGGTGTGCCAAGTTAGCCATCCTGATGAAAACGCCTATGGTTCGTGCATATTAGTGCATGTATATTAGCGGGTGCCCGTGCGCTTACATGAACGTGCGGTACACTTAAGTGTCCCGGTTTGGGGGTTTGAAAATATGGTCACCCTATCCTACACACATTACATCATCATGTATACTCTGAACTGGCCATAAACAGAGATACACAGCAGAGAGGAAACTCAACCTGCTCACAAGGTTGTCCTGATCTGACCACGTGTGATCATGCTTGTGCACGCAGCGGAACACGCGGCGTGTATACCGGACATGCGTACACATGGACACACGCTCTTTTTGGTTTGTTTAGTATAGTTATTTATTCATATTAATATAGTGTGTTTTAACCTTTATTATCTTGTAAATAAATGCTTGTGGAATATACATGCTGGTCTGTTTAATGGTGCATCACAGTGAGTGCTGCCAACCTCTGCTATGACAAGAACTACGAAATCCTTCAACTTACTAGATATTGTGTTTTTTGGTTATAGTTATTCATTTAATTAGAGTTCCAAATTGATCGTTTAGTATACTTAATGAGATTCATTTTCACGAGACTACATTAATTGGCTATCATTTTCCCTTTGATAAGAAGGATGGACCCCAACAGTAGAACATAAGCCTGGTGGTCCTGAGGATGTCACTGTTGTTTGTGTCCTCAAGCACTGCTGGGTGTCTCTCTCTCTCTCTCTCTGCCTCTCCTGGCTGTCGGTGCTTAATTCTAGATGTTTAAATCTGGATCTCCATCCTCCAGGAGACTCAGCCCTCCTCCTGTCTCTCTCTCTCTCTCCTTCTGTGTATCTGTTTCATCCTCCTATCTGTGTGGATGATGTGCTTCAGCTTTGCTTCTTGTGTGTTTGTGTCGTCTGTCCTGTTCCCAAGTCTCCTTGGCGGAGAGGAGGTAGTGTTGTTCATGGCTGAGAGGAGGTGGTGTTGCTCATGGCGGAGAGGAGGTGGTGTTGCTCATGGCGGAGAGGAGGTGGTGTTGCTCATGGTGGAGAGGAGGTGGTGTTGTTCATGGCGGAGAGGAGGTGGTGTTCATGGCAGAGAGGAGGTGGTGTTCATGGCAGAGAGGAGGTGGTGTTGTTCATGGCGGAGAGGAGGTGGTGTTGTTCATGGCGGAGAGGAGGTGGTGTTGCTCAGGCTCCATCTGTTTGGAGACACCTGGAAGCTGCTTGACATCCTCCTGGATAAATCTCTTCATACGCCATATGGATCATCTATGTTATAATTGTATTATGTTGGTCGTTTCTGTACGATTGCACGTCTGAGAGAGCGATCCCTCCTCCGAGGGGAGTTATTCCTCATCTGGAGCGAGGGCCATAAAGGACAGAAGGTGTCGTATGCTGTACAGATAGTAAACCTCGTTGTTTATGTTTTCATTTGTGATATAGGGGGTTATATAACATGTGTGACACAATCCCTGTCCGCCCACACTGTCACCTATAGACCTGCAGCATCTCACCTGTACTGTGAGCGTATGTTTCTGTCTGCATGTGAGCTCTCGTCTTTTGGCCCAGCCACACTCTAATCATGTGCAATCTCTTCTAATTACAGACACCCCACTTTATTCTCTGCCCGTAACCCCGGGAGACTCCATGGCAACCACAGCGTATAACCTACACACTGTTATTATGGGCTGGCTGTTTGCTGCTTTGTGAACAAAATCTGAGCCACCGCTCAAAGCCAGACCACTGGCGAGAGTCACTACCTGGAGATAAGTGATAAAAATAATGTGCACACAACGCCATGCACTGAGCATACAAATCATCACTAACAATGACAGAAAGCAGATGTTACACATTAGTTCTGATCACTAGTTCAGTTAGATCCTTCCAACTCAGTCTGCTGCTTACATTCCTCTGCTGCACATCTTCCATCGCTCTCTGCGTCTTCGTCTCTCTCTCTTGCCGATGTGCCTGTCCCTCATCATCTTTTCTTTCTGCATCCCTTACTGCTACTTTCACCTTACTTTCATCATTTTCCATCCCCCTCATTTCTCCCATTTGGTTTCATTGACTTCATCCGTCCCTTGTCACCCTCTGTCTTCTCTCGCCCATCGCTCTATCCTTTTATCCTCTCATCTCTTTTTCATCACTCCTCCCAATGCAGCGTTCGGCCCTGCTACTGCTCCTATTGTTTTTAGAATTGTCATATTTTGCTCTTCAGTCTCCTTAAGGCAGAGCTCTCAAAGCAGCTCCATGTAAAGCTGACATGATGTGTTCCCTGCAGAGTTTCACTTTGATTCAGCGGTTGAAGATGCGTTATAATAACACAGCGTGGCCCTTTCTAAAGATCAGTAACTCCTTCAGTTGGTCTTAAAAGTTTCATGGGTTCATTTCTTCAGGCTTTGCTCACTTTGGTAACATTTTGTTTAATGACAACCTGTTGGCCTCTTGAGTTCTAGTGAGGTTAGTAGAGCGCTTACATGAGAATAATCTGACCAGTAATACATCATCAGACCTGTGCTCCTATTTTTAGAAGCCTCCTGAATCCAGGCTCAGTCTGGATTCAACACACTTAGAGAGAGAGGGATGATGACTGAGTCAAAAAGGAGAGAGCAGAAGACAAACTCTCAAAATACATTCATATACTATTAATCTGCTTCTTCAACTATATTTTGGAACTGGAATGTCATGCAGAGGTGGTCCTGGTGGCATCGTGGCAACAGGCCAGTTTACTCATCATGGGGAGTACTATGTGAAAAATAGTGGTATAATATCTGTGGCTCTGGAGGGTGCCTGATGATGTCATCAGGGTTATCTCAGCTTTGGTTTGGAGTAGCGCTGTCACGATATCAATTTTTCACAATACGATTATCATGGCAAAAAATATCACGATAACAATATTATCACGATATCATTAAAAAAATTACGCAATCACTTAAAATACATCTTTAACTTTATTTGGTCCAACGTTTGTTTGTTTTCTGTCCAAAACAACAGATACCAGTGTGTTTTACATGTCGATTTATCCTAGCAAAATGTCCTATTCAGATGTAATGGGAGGTGGCACGCTTTCTGTGCAATGATTCCAACTTTCTAGCTCTGTTATAAAAGATAAAAATCCAACGAAACTTATTCAGCCTTTGACTTTGACTTCAATTAAGGTTTAAAGGCCCAAATCACAGCCATTCTCCCTTTCAGCATGTGCACTCTTAGTTTATGCATGTCCATATTAAATACTTTAAAAAATTAATTATGTATTTCATTTGTACATAAAAGTTACTATGCAAGGTCTTCTCGCTATACGTACATGTGAAACACTGTCATCATCCACATTTTAAGCACTTGTGAAGATAATTACTGTGAATTGGATTATGATGAATTTTTATTATACGTGAAAAATGTGTGAAGTATGTTTGTTGAAGTAATAAATCACAGTGGTCTCCTGCCTATTCACTTATATCAGGTGTCTGCAACCTGTGGCTCCAGAGCCTCATGCAGTTCTTTATCCCCTCTCCAGTGGCTCCCTGTGGAGTTTTTTTTTTTTTAATTAAATTTTGATTTTCATTGTTGTAGGTCTATGGTACGACAGAGTATTAGGGCCACATTGAGGAAAAAAAATAAATCGGAGATTTCAAGAATAAAGTCATAATATGACGGGAATAAAGTCATAAATTTACGAGAAAAAAAAGTTGGAGTATTATGAGAATAAAGTCATAATATTATAAAGTAGTAATTTTACGTGCTATTTTTTTTTCTTGTAAACCTATGACTTTATTCTTGAACTGTTATGACTTTTTTTCTCGTTTAGCTATGACTTTATTCTCATAATATTATGACTTTATTCTCGTATATATTCCAACTTTTTTTCTCGTAATATTATGACTTTATTCTCGTAATATTATGACTTTATTCTCGTAATATTATGACTTTATTCTCGCATTATTACGACTTTTTTTCTCCTAAAGTTATATCTTTATTGTCATAATATTATGACTTTATTCTGTAAATCTCAGATGTTTTTTCCCTCAATGTGGCCCTAATACTCCGTAGTACATTTGCTCTTTGGCCCTCACTGTATTAGACTTATATACTATATACTTAGACTATAAACTGGGTTACCTTCATCACAATGATCACATGTTTTGCGGCTCCAGACAGATTTTTTTTTCTTTTGATAGTAAAGGTTGCTGACCCCTGATTTATATGATAACGGGGTTCCTCTTACTAAAGGTATTCCAAATGGCAGTTTTTTCACCATTTTAATCAACTTTGCCCTGTGGAATACCTTTGAATGGTCAGGTTTCCCAAATCAATACTTGGAGTGGTCGAAGTATTGTTGTGTCTCCTGGTGGACAGACATGGAGGCAGAGAGGAGATTTACAGGACTTTCAAAGAGAATTATGTATAAAAAAACAGTAATAAAAGTTACACAGAAAACTGTTAGGGTGAGACTGTTTCAGGGGTACATTTCTAAAGGTATAGCCCTGAATCAAAAACACTTTGAATCTGGGATGTACTGTACAATGTACACATCTACAGCAATGCAAGTGCAAGATGTTCTTTTCCATCCCTGGAAGCACACGGCGGGGACAACGTGGTGCCATCCTGTAATGACTGCTGTCTTGATGGATGGAAGACGATCTCCCAACAGGGACGTTTAAAGGCCACTGCACTCCTCCTAATGAACACTCGTCAATGCCCGATCAATAGAAACCTCTGCCTGCCGTCAGCTACAGTCACCATGCACTATGTGTCACTGTATCACAGACAACTATGAGCGGTTGAGCTATGAAATAGTAGACCAGAGACTAGAGCGCCGGCAGTCTACTGATAAACTGACAGTACACATTCTAAATATTATGGCTGCACAATTCACCACAATTTTAGAGCAATATGGCCTACTGCAATATTCAAATCACAGGAGGAGCAATATTTGTTAAAGGTGAAATGTGTCAAAATGCCATTCATCATGAAATATTATCATATTCTACAGACTTAAGAAAACATCTTTGTTTAGTACAGATCCCCGCAAAAATCATACCATAATCATTTAAATGTGTTTCAATGAAAATGAGAATAATTATGTAAAAATTACCATTCCCTTTGATATCGTAAATCATATCGCCATTGTAATATCAGTCAACATAATCGCAATTAGATATTTTTTTCAAAATCGTTCAGCCTTATAATATATATATAATATAATATAATATATAATATAATATAGCAGGTGGAAGGCAGGAAAGTTACATTTAATACTAGTTTGCTAGTTTTGTAAATTAGACGTTGTTTCTTTAAAGGTCCCATATCGTGCTCATTTTCAGGTTCATACTTGTATTTTGTGTTTCTACTAGAACATGTTTACATGCTTTAATGTTCAAAAACACTTTATTGTTCTCATCCTGTCTGTCTGAATATACCTGTATTTACCCTCTGTCTGAAACGCTCCGTTTTAGTGCATTTCAATGGAATTGTGACAGAATTGCAACAGGATTGCGTTGCTAGGCAACAGCTTGGGTCCTTGTGTACTTCCTGTCAGTTGATCACATTCACATCCACTGCAACCAGAAATAAACTGGGACACATTTAGGATGTTTATGTTCAAAACTGCATAAAGGGTCTAAATATTGTATATTTGTGACATCACAAATGGACAGAAATCCTGACAGCTTGTTTCAAATGCAGAGTTTCTGAATACGGGCTGGGTGTATTTCCCTGTGGATTGAGCGTTTCGATACTTTCACAGTACTTATATAGGACTTAAGCCTGCTTTAAAATAAAAAAAACATAAAAATCTCACTTGTTTATAATATGTCCCCTTTAAATCAAGAACAGTCAGCTGACGGCTGCAGTGTAACAGGTTAGACTCGCCATTTAGTCACGCTATCTGCACTGGGAGGCCGACGGCAGAGGGACGCAGTAAAGGACAGGTCAACTTCAGTGAAAAGGGATTGTCAAGCCCTTTTCTTAACTTACTGAAACCAACAGCATGTGATTTTAACACGTCTTAAACATGTGTACATAATTCTCAGCTCTTCATGCACCCATGGACATAACTTAGTAGCACTGAAAATATGCAGTGCAGGAATGCCAAGTCTCACGCAAAAAGACAAAAAGAGGACACTGACAGCAGCTCACGGCATTTAAACAATAATTTATTACACATCATATATTAAATAAGTCTTGTTGAATATGTGACGTTACCAAATAATTCCTCATATGATTAAAAAACAAATTCCATATTAGGTTTGCTGAGAAGCTGCTCAAAATGTTCCTATGACCATAAAATGTGAAGTAGTTTCAGTGTAAATGACTGTACAGGGAAAGTCAGCTGACATTATGGTGTACACATTGATTCTTTCCTACTTCTCTTATGGTATATGGTACACAGTACAATAGCTATATGAGGGTATATGACGGACTAGGGTGGGGGGTGAAGTGTCGTGAGCGCACTGCTTCGTTAACAGCTGTAACATTACCGATAACTTCATACTCGCTCTCTCTCTCTATATACAAAAAAATATATGCATACAAACTTGCACTAGTGGCTGAAAGACGATACCTAAAGTATTGGTACTACCAATACTACACTTTATTTTGAGTAATATACTAGCATCGATGATGAGATCCACCTCCAAAAATTGATCGTTCTTGTTAGTTAGGAGAATTCACACAATCAACATTTGTTGTTCGTCTTGTATTTTAACACACAGGTGATTTATGATTTTAACAATGGTAGATGGACTTGCATTTATATATCTCCTTTCTAGTTTTCCGATCACTCAAAGCTCTTTACACTACATCAGCATTCACCCATTCACAAACACATTCATACACTGATTGCAGAGGCTGCATACAAGGTACCAACCTGTCCATTAGGATCTGATCTAAATACTCAATTCACACACCGATGGTTCAGCCTTCGGGAGCAGTTTGGGGTTCAGTATCTTGCTCAAGGGCACTTTAATATGCGGACTGGAGGAGCCGGGAATCGAACCATCAATGTTCTGATTGATGGGTGACCCGCTCTATCTCTGAGCCTCAAAATGTATTCATAAGTAGCATATTAATTATGCATTTACCTAATAAATCATCACACATTGTCCTGTGCAATAGAACAGAAATTGGTATCAATAACAGTGATTCTGACCCTGGAATGACTTGGTATGGGGTGGAGCATCACCCCTTACATGCACCGCTACATAACACCTGGTCCCACCTCTTCACTGGCCTCATGCAGTAACACACAACCACATGCCCAAACACACACACAACAAACACTGGAAGTGATGAAAGGTAAGAGTGTGGGCTGAAGGTCAGAGATAGTGCAGGCTGGTGTTATAAATAGCTTTTAGCATGACGTCCACTAACAGAATGAGCTGGATAACACTCACCACATGATCCATCCCATGCAAGCGGCAGAATCAACCAAGATGCAGTTGTTATTACTACCAGATGCCCAAAAAGAGTCTGAATGCATTTAAGTCAATGGGAATGTACATACCTACAGTCATTTCAGCAAATAACCAATAACGGCAAATATTTACAGAACATTGAAGAGACAAAGATCGTGGCCATAGGAATTAAGCCCCAGACTCCTGTCAACAGTCAGTGTTGGTTTCTTTCAACCATGACCTCAGTCGTTCCCTAACCTTAATAAAGTACTCAATTATGAAGACGAAGGTTCCCCAACCTCAAGGAAGTACTTATTTTAAAAAAAAAAAAAACCATGATCTTTCCCTTTAACTTCACCATAGAACTCACCACACACAGGACAGGACTCAAAGACCTGTCCCCAGTCAACATCCTGCCCTTTGTCCACCCACCAGCCACACCCGACCACCTCCTGTGACCAGAGGTCTATAAGGCCTGACTCCAGTCTCTCCAGTCAAGATCTCCTCTCCCCACAGACCCCGGGGGTTGAGGCTTTTTCTGTTTTACTTTTTCTATGACAGCCCAACACCCATGCAGCACACCCTCACTCATCCACTCAATCCACTACTGATATTACAGATTTGGCGTATTATTTCTCATCCATTTGTTATAGAGATAATTTAAATTAGTATTCAATCCCACTAGTCCCAGTAGTCCCAGTCTAAAGCCTCGGACACACCAGGAACATCAGGAGCATGTGGCGGCTGTGTGGCATGTTGGCTGCGTGATTCACGCGTCGGGCGTTCACACCAGCTGCATTTCAGCTGCGTTTCTGCTGCTGCAGCTGCTGCTGTCAGCCATTTCTTTCTACATAGAGTTTGCCTTTTAATGGCCATTTCATTTCCTTATAAATATCATTTATATTTATTTTAGACCGAGAAAGGTTAGGAAACGTGTGGTAATTTATAAATAATAGTAATAATCCACCATTAAAACCTGTGCTATACTCATTCATGGAGCTCTCCAAGTCACTGCATGTTCTAGAACACTGTCCATATTTCAGAGTAAAAGCCTCGTGTTAACAAATGAAGGAATTCTGTCTACAGAAAAAACGCTTGAGGGCTTTTATTTTGAAATTAAAGCAGGAAGTGTTGATTTACTTTTTTTTCATCTCCGTAACATATTCTACAGGTAGACATCAAAACTGTAGTAATCTTGCTGGTATGACGTCAATATACAGTCAATAGATCACCTTAACTGTCCGTGACATATTCTACAGATGTCTAGACATTGAAACTGTAGTAATGTAGCTGATATGATGTTAAAGGGACTATTTGTAACTTTCAGAATTGCTTCTTAACAGCGACACCTGTGGCCGTGAAATCAATGAAAGTCAGCGTCAGGCTCGCGCTTGCTCGCTCTAAATATATCTGAACGAGCATCGCTCAAAACAGTGAGGCGACACACGTCAGCTAAAACCACAATATCACTCTATATTTCAGCTGCTTGGCAGTAATGTTAGCTGACCAGACCAAGGTCTCTCCATGAACATGATTTAGATCTGATCTTAGTGTTGGCTTTTTCTGCCTCCGGCAGAAACACCGGCAACCGGAGGCTCTCCTCCGCTGCCTGCTTGTATTCACTGACACAGTGCGCACCAACAGAGGTTTTCCGTGTCTTGTGAAGTGACGACCGTGACACTGGCACCCGGTGTCTCCCTGCGGGCGCAGGAGGGAGACGGTAACGTTTCTCTCTGGAGGAGCTGCAGCATTTATTTCTGCACAAACATCCACTGTACATTCACTAGATATCCTCAGAGCTAAACTAACTCTTCTGCAGTGTGGAGTGAGCGCGCGTTCACGTCTAGAGGTGGAGCGAGTATGCGAGAACGCGCGCTCTGTCTGAGTGAAGGCGAGCAGGCAGAGGAGACGAGGCTCCCGGCATACGCGAGCGCGCATACGCGAGCGCGCATGTGTGCCGACCCGCTACATTTATACACTTACAAAGTTACAAACAGTCCCTTTAATATACAGTCAATAGATCACTTTCACTGTCTGTTGCTGCTGTGAGACGCGTGCGGCACGCGTCAAAAATAGGGGAGACCTCTATTCTCTAGAAGAGACGCAGCTGAGAAGCGCGTCTCACGCGGGCAGTGTGGCTGCTCTAACATGTTAACACGGACGCCGAAATAGAAAAACAACGGGTAACACAGCCACTACGCGCTCCTGACGTTCCTGGTATGTCCGGGCTGTAAGAGGCGGGCGGTAGGTTGCCACTGAACTCTATCCAGGCAGCAATTTTGCTTTCCTCTAAACCGTTTTGGGAAAACTAATTATTATATAACCTTTATTTGTTTCATTAAACAAGACAATGCTAAATATGACCTTTCCCACTCAGCTAAACATCAACAATGTGGGTGCTGAATGAATTTTAATGGCAACAGGAGTAAACTTGACATTCCCTCACATTCTTAAAGGGACTGTTTGTAAGAATCAGAATTGCTTGTTAACAACGACACCTGTGGCCGTTAAGTCAACTAAAGTCAGCCTTCTGTTTCTGGCGCTTGTGCTCGCTCTACATAGACATGAACGAGCATCGCTCAAAACAGTGAGGAGACACACGTCAGCTAAAACCACAATATCACTCTATATTTCAGCTGCTTGGCAGTAATGTTAGCTGACCAGACGAAGGTCTCTCCATGAATCAATGCTGATCCTAGTGTTGGCTTTTCCTGCCTCAGCCTCCCGACCGCGGCCGGAGGGAACAGGGGAGACACCGGAGTTTTGGTCAGAGGCGATAACGTTTCTCTCTGCGGAGCCCCGTCACTTCACAAGACACGGGAAACCTCTGTTGGTCTGGAGGAGCTGCAGCAGTTATTTCTGCACAAACATCCACTGAACATTTACTACATATTCTCAGAGCTAAACTAACTCTTCTGTAGTGTGCAGTGAGCAGCATGCACGTGAGGTGGAGCGAGCTGAGTGAAGGCAGGCAGAGGAGCAGAGACTCCGGTCCTGGAGACCAAAGCTACGGTCTCCCCCGCGTCCTCCGACTGCGCCCAACACTGTTTAACAGACAGGTTTCACTAGATAGAACTTTGTGGTTTTGGTGCTTCCGTGTAGTTTGTGTTGGAGTCTGAGTCTGAACAGCATAGCCACACGCAAGCGCGCATGGGACACCGACCCGGATTGATTTATACGTGTAAGAAGTTACAAACAGTCCCTTCAGGCAAGTTTGATGCAAATCTATTTCACAGTTGCCCAACTCCTGTTGAAACAAGTACAGCAGGAAAACAAGTTGTTTTCAAGTACAATAACACAGTGAAAACATTTCTGTATGTTTGACATGTTTGTGTACAAGTAAAAGTCAAAGTATACAAACTGAGAGAAAGTACCATTTTACTTTAAAGAGGACATATCCTGCTCATTTCCAGGTTCATACTTGTATTTTGGGTTTCTACTAGAACATGTTTACATGCTTTAATATTCAAAAACACATTATTGTTCTCATCCTGTCTGTCTGAATATACCTGTATTCAACGTCTGTCTGAATATACCTGTATATACCTCTGTTGAAATGCTCCGTTTTAGCTCCTGTCTCTTTAAGACCCCCTCCTGAAAAAGCCCAGTCTGCTCTGATTGGCTAGAGAGAAAAATATGGTGCACCTTAACAAAGGTAGCTCTCCAGCTGTGGGTGGTATATTCTAATGAGCCTGTATGTGACATAGGAAGGGGAGCCACCTCTGATTGGCTTGTTGAATCACATGTTTTCTAATCTAGACAGCCCACAAACAAACTGACTGGTTGTCTTATTTCACAGTTTGTGTGTTGGTAGGAACTCCAGATACCCAGATGGATGAGGTGGAAGCACTGAGTTTTTCATAATATGTCCTCTTTAACATCAGATGTTTGACCTAAAAGGATGGAATCCATTTATATTCATCAAATAGCTTTTATTTTCTCTCTCTCACACACACACACACAGCTCCTAGCAGCTTTAACAATGTCTTGCTTCTTGTTGCATGCATTCTCATTAGTTGAAGATGTGAGACAGAAACTACAGAGGTGGCGTTGCACCGGCTGTGATTAATTGTTTTGCCTGTGATCTGAAAATGCTAATCATGAACCATCATTTCTAGCTGGTCCACATTGTGTTGTTGCTTCTTGTAGATATTTTATCTCCCCAGCTGACCCAGATTCCTTTTTATAACTCCGTTTCCTGTTTCTTGTTTTGTTGGTTTGTTTTCTGGAAGTCTCTCTTTGGTCACGATTCTGTCAGTTCATTATTTTTAACGAACTCTACCTTTTCAGTCTCGTTACCTTTAGACTTGCACATTTTACCTTAGCTGTCTACTCCAGCACATAACACTGTGAGACCAGAGGATCTGACCAGTACAGCTACATGTAAAGCTGATGGCTGCTGGGAACTAGAGCAGATAGAGGTTTCTCCAGAGCACCCAAAGGGAGAGCAGAGCGGTCAGAGCGGAGCGATCAGTTAGAGCAGAGCGTTTAAAGCGGAGCGGTCAGAGCGTTTAGAGCGGAGCGGTCAATTAGAGCAGAGCGTTTAGAGCAGAGCGGTCAGTTAAAGCAGAGCGTTTAGAGCAGAGCGGTCAGTTAAAGCAGAGCGTTTAGAGCAGAGCGGTCAGTTAAAGCAGAGCATTTAGAGCGGAGCGGTCAGTTAAAGCAGAGCGCTTAGAGCGGAGCGGTCAGTTAGAGTAGAGTGTTTAGAGCCGAGCGGCCAGAGCGGAGCGTTTAGAGTGAAGCGGTCAGAGCAGAGTGCTTAGCGTGGAGTGGTCAGTTAGAGCAGAGTGTTTAGAGCAGAGCGGCCAGAGCGGAGCGGTCAGTTAGAGCAGAGCATTTAGAGCGGAGCAGTCAGAGCGGAGCGTTTAGAGCAGAGCGGTCAGAGCGGTCAGAGCTGTCAGAGCAGAGCGTTTAGAGCAGAGCGGTCAGAGCGGTCAGAGCTGTCAGAGCAGAGCGTTTAGAGCAGAGCGGTCAGTTAGAGCAGAGCGTTTAGAGCAGAGCGGTCAGTTAGAGTGGAATGGTTATTAGAGTGGAGCATTCAGAGCAGAGCGGTCAGAGAGGAGCGTTTAGAGCAGAGCGGTTATTTGAGCAGAGCGTTCAGAGCAGAGCGGTCAGTTACAGCAGAGCAGTCGGAGCGGAGCGGTTGAAGCAGAGCTGTTAGAGCGGAGCGTTCAGAGCAGAGCAGTCAGAGCAGAGCTGTTAGAGCTGTTCAAACTTTCATGTTCCAAGTTGACTCGTCTCAGGAGACTCCTCCGCCCTGATCAACCAACAGGAAGCTCTTCTTTCCTGACCTCTCCATTTCCTTCACTGCTGTCATGCTCTCTCCTTTACTTAACTCACAATCAGCAGCACAGAACCTTTTCTTACCACCTTAGCTGTTACTTTTACTGACATTTAAGTGTCTCCTTGAAATAAATGATTCATATGACAGCACTGCACCTGCTGCACTCCTAAAATACCATATAGTCACTAAAGCAGGGGTTCAAAATGATAATTATGGGGCATGTGTTATGAAAGAGTCCTCTGTACACTTCAAACTGTGCTTTAAGAAATCAGGCAATTAGCTTTTGATTTGACGCCCAATTTGTACTGTAGTTCAAAGGGGGGCTGAGCAGAGATCAGATCTGGTTTGACAGCAATCACAGAGTATAGCAGGGGAAGGCTGTGTTGGTTATTTCAGTGAAATGTAAAATAAATGAAAAGAATTGTGCTTGAAGTGTTTTTAATTACTCGACTCAAACTGTAAACCAGTGTTCTCTGCCTGATTGAAGTTCACTGAGACAGTGTTTTTTAGGGATGCTCATTTTGAGAAAAAATTGTAACCGATAACCGACCTTCGTTAACCGATTATTAACCGTTAACCGACAAGATTTGTGCCTCGTGCCAGCTGTAGTGTATGAGCACAACAGACAACTGAGTCTCCAGTTCACCGTCTGGGAGCGTTAACTTAGCAGCTACGATGCTGCGTGTAGTGTCACGGACATGCAGCCACTTTCCCAGTAAAAGTCTCCACCGCACATTTAGTTTAGTTTAGCAGGTTGTCAGCTGTGTGTCTGCCCGACACTCTGTCTGCACGGATTAACGATAGCGATTGCCCGATAAACAGTGTGTGTGTTTGTGCTAAGTTAGCAGCTCTAGCAATGCCGGAGGCTTCTTGCTCGCCGCCGCTGCCACACACATACAGTCTGTCAGCATTATGTAACTTTAACGAGTATCCGTGTGTGTGTGTGTTGGTGGTGAGTGTGAGGTTGTTGGTGGCGTTCTAGCTGTGATCGTAGGTGTAGCAGTGTGTGGACAGTTTATTTGTTGGTGAATAAATGCTACTAAACTACAACTCCTCCGCTCCGCTCAAGCGAGCCAGAGACCGGAGTCGACTTCCTGTATTCTGACACTCCGGCTCCGCCTCTTAAGGTGGGCTGTTAAGGTACCAGCTTTTCTCCTTAAAGTGACGAGCCGCTCCTCTGAGCCGCTCAGCTTTTGAGTTAATTATTAACATTTCTTTGGTACCCAGTAGGCTACAGCTTATAGGCCCAGAGTAGAACTGAGGCTGCCAGGCTTCGTCTGCAATCACATGCACTCACAGCACTGTAGATTCAGCATCCCTAGAGTATTACTGTACTACTTACTATGGTTACTATGGTTAGGGATGATTTACCACTGCCTCTCCAGTAACTTAAACAGACCTTTACCACCTCAGTCACTGATCTTCAGATGATGACAATAAGGCCCTATGGAAATGTTTATAGTCTATAGATTCTTCCTCTTTTTTCATTCCTAATCATCTCCTTCGTTTCCATCTTTGGGTTGTATATTTCACCTTGACAACCAGAGTCTCCATCCATGCTAGCAGCTCTGTGAGGCTACACTTAGCACAGTGGGGTTTTGAGCAAAATGCTAATATTAGCATTCTAACATGCTCACAATGACACACCCTACCAGCTGATGTTTAGCAGGTATGTTTACTTTTTTATGTTTAATGTTTACTATGCTCTCCATCTTAGTATACCGAGTTAGCATGCTAAGATGAGCTAATTAGCACTTAACTCAAGGTACATCTGAGGCTCATGGGAATGTCATTCATTTTGCAAGTAAGGTCATAAACAAAAGTGTTGGACAAATTACAATTCTTCATAGATATCCATTCAATAGTTGTTGAGATAGTTCAGTCTGGACCCCAAGTGGTGGACCGACCAGACCACCTGATGAGTGCCATCCCTTTTAGCTTCCTATATTTCACTGAAGACGTGGCTAAAAGGACATTCCGAGTTTAAATACAATGGTGTCAGTGTTGAAGTGTAATTGTGTAAAAACCAAGCTGTTCTGTTTAATACTGCGGCCTTACTTTGGCTCTCTGAAACCAGGTCCTACAGTCGCACACAAAGTGGTTAAACTCCAGGAGAAGAGAAAAATCTAAATGGACAAAAGGTCTCGCAGGTACTATGTTTATTTATGATGAATTTATAAATGATGTCAGCATTTTACAAGTAGATAAAATGTTATAATTAATACTGAAATAATGTCAAATATAGAAGCTGAGCAAAAGAAAAAGAAACTTACAAGGGGATCAGCATATAATCTATCTTTCTTGAACTTTTTTGCAGACACCAGCAGAATGGGAATGGATAACACCAAAGGCTGCTTGACACGGAGTCAAGGACAGAAAGAGCACTACGAATGGAAAACACTCAAACTGCCACTACCTATTTACAGGATTTCTAAAGGAAAACTGCAGTGCTATGTGAAAACTTTGTCTTGAACACTGCAGGCCCGCTGTCAGCAAACATTGATTTTAAACCCACTTTAAACTCACAATGAAGCATCATCGGCAGCCATTGATCGGCTAACAAGTGATAAAGCACTTGTTGTCCAGGAAAAATTGGTTGCCATTGATATGTGGCAGCCAGATAGAGCCATCCAGAGCACTGAGCTTCCTGATCCTCCCCACTAAGCTGTGACATTTAGTGCCAGACACAGACTGTATGCACATTCACTTAGCTCTGTATGAACCAAGTACAGAAACTAAAACACTAAAACTACAGACAAGGACACTGAATCGGTTGTTTATCTCCTATGCTTAAAAATGAGATGTGCACGTAGTCATCGCTTGTTGTGGAGACTGTAAAGGTTAGAAAAGGAAAACAGAAAGAG
This sequence comes from Sebastiscus tertius, assembly GCA_916701665.1. Lineage (NCBI taxonomy): Eukaryota > Metazoa > Chordata > Actinopteri > Perciformes > Sebastidae > Sebastiscus > Sebastiscus tertius. The sequence continues at coordinate 6,868 of CAKAOH010025811.1, read as the reverse complement.
TGTTCTCCTCCTGCAAAAGATACTGCTAATGTCTCCTTCTGCAAGGCTCAGAGCACCTGATGTGTCCGGTGGGGCCGCCGGCTCGCCACCAGTGGATGTTGCAATTAAAGAGGACTAATGCTCAGTCAGCCGTCCCAGGGTAAATAAGAGTACCAATTAAGCTTTGGTCATGCAAGAACCACTCCTACAAACACATTATTTCTATGGGAACTTGTCATATTCACCACATTTGTATTTACACTTTTTCCTTAAGCCTTGGACACACCAGGAACGTCAGCAGCGCGTGGTGGCTGCGTAGCGTGATGGCTGCATGATTCACGTGTCGGGCATTCACACCAGCTGCGTGTCAGCTGAGTGTCAGCTGCGTTTCTGCTGGTGTCATAGAGTTTGCCTTTTAACAGCCATTTAATTTCATTATAAATATCATTTATATTTATTTTAGACAAAGAAAGGTTAAGAAACGTGTGGTAATTTGTAAATAATAGTAATAACCTACAATTAAAACTCTGTACTATATTCATTCATGGAGCTCTCCAAGTCACTGCATGTTCTAGAACACTGTTCGGCACATATTTCAGAACAAAAGCCTTGTGTTAACAAATAAAGGAATTTCGTCTACAGAAAAAATGCTTGAGGGCTTTTATTTTGAAATGAAAGCAGGAAGTGTTCATTTAAACCCCATACTTTATCAATTCATGGAGCTCTCTAAGTCACTATATGTTCCACAGCACTGACTGCTCATATTTCAGAATAAAAGCCTTGTGAATTCTGTCCACAGATATAACGCTTGATGGCTTTTATTTTGAAATGAAAGCAGGAAGTGTTGATTTAAAAATAAGTCTTTACTTTTTTTTCATCTCCGTGATCTACAGGTAGACATCGAAATTGTAGTAATCTTGCTGGTATGATGTTAATATACAGTCAATAGATCACCTTCACTGTCAGTGACATATTCTACAGATGTCTAGACATTGAAACTGTAGTAATGTAGCTGATATGATGTTAATATACAGTCAATAGATCACCTTCACTGTCAGTGACATATTCTACAGATGTCTAGACATCAAAACTGTAGTAATGTAGCTGATATGATGTTAATATATAGTCAGTAGATCACTTTCACTGTCTGTTGCTGCTGTGAGACGCGCGCGGCACGCTTCAAAAATAGGCAAGACCTCTATTCTCAAGAAGAGACGCAGCTGAGACGCACGTGAGACGAGCAGACGCAGGAATAAAAAACAACAGGTAACGCAGCCGCCACTCGCTCGTGACGTTCCTGGTTTATTTGAGGCTTTAGAATGAAGTGTTGGTCCAGGCCTCTCATAGGCTCCTAGTCTGTTGGACGTGAGAACTGAAATAAAGCCTGGCCACAACATCTCAACAGAGCTGCTGTGAACAGTGGATTCACTTGTGGGGGTAAGGTAAATCCACAGAAACCTTCAGTTTGACACACAATATGTGCTGTTTGGTTTTGGCTATTGGCCAACAACAAACTGTCGGCTGTTAAAGTGCTGACCTTTGAGGCGACGGAGAGTCCAAAACAGAGGAAGCTATTCTGGCGTTTTTCGTCCCTCTTTATTGAATGAAATGATGTTCAATGGAGGAGTAAACGGCACAGAGCATGGAAAACTGAAAGCGGCTTGGAGAGATACTGTGACCGACTAGTGCTACCGCTATCCGTTAGTCGGTAGCTCGCCAGCTAAGGCAGTTCACTAACTAGTCCTGTGAGTAGTCCCTATGTCACCAAGCCTCCACAGCACCATCTATTTCACAAGGACACATGGAAGACCTTCACTGAGACAAGGCCTTTAATCACAACGATTTTGAGTTTAAATATGTCAACAAAATATGCTAAAATATAAATGAAAAACACAACTTTATTCTGTTCACCATATTTGCGTGATCTCAGTAAACCTTGTCGGTTTACTGAGATTACTGATTTTATTTAGATTTTCTTGGAATGACAATTTAGTCAATTCTTCTAGTTTTTTGGAACATTACATTACACATTCACACCGTTTCCTCAGGGTTTTTACACAGGTCGCCGGCCGTTATAACACCCAAAAGTGTAATATCATCGACTGCATAATATTGCGGTTTTGGTGCTTCACTGTAGTTTTTGTTGGAGTCTGAGTCTGAACAGCGTAGCCACACGGGAGCGCGCATGGGACACCGGCCCGAAGTGATTTTTACATGTAAGAAGTTACAAACAGTCCCTTTAACAGGACACTTTTAGCATTTAGCTTCATATCAAACCATTGCTGCTATAATATGTTCTCATTTTTAGGTCTCCTAATATGACTGCTGACATTGCTAAATGTGTTATTTGCAGTACTGGAAGCTGGATTTTTTTTTTTTTACTCTTCAGTAACGTTTTTGTGAAGGAAGGTTGCACACAAATGGAAGTTTTATATAGCAATGATGTAAAAATCTCATAAACATGCACCTGCTATACAGGTGTGCGTGTGTGTTTGTGTGTGTGTGGGTGTGGGTGTGTGTGTGTGAGAGTGAGAGTGCAGTTTTACAAGAGAAACTTCTTGCTATCATTAATACCTTAAAGCACCTTTGTATCTGGATGGATATTGGATATTGGTATTTGGCTGCTTTCTCTCCACAGTCTTCGCTCGGCACGCTGCACTAATCAGATTTCCTCTGCAGCCGCTGTAGGAATGATTGGGAGTAACTGTAATGAGTGTGTCTGTTCGTTAACTGCTGTTTTAATTTGTGAGCCTTGTACAAAGCTGAGCATAATAGATTCTGCCTGTATTCAGCGACAGTATGAGGACAGCTAGAATGAGGTTATATATGATTGTAATGCTTTGCAGTGGAAAGATTGCAGAAAAGGATTGTTTATGATTTGAATGTTTTCTAAACCAGTGTTTGGAGTTTTTACCTGATGATAAGTGAAAGATAATGTCAGATTTGGTCTACATGGTGGTTCATCTACCCCGCGATCAATGCAAACAGGTGCCTGCTTGAGGGAAACTGCCCTCACACTTGTGTGAGTGAATCTCGCCATACACAAATGTGTGTGTACATGAGTGAGAGAATTGTGTGGATGCATATGATGATGATGATGATGAGACACAGAGACAAGCCAGTTGTGATGTTGTGCAGGCTTGTCCTTGTTTGTCAAACAGAGGTATCAGACATGAACCTAAAGTGACAGTCTGACTGCTGCGGCAGTGACACAACGGCTGCATTCGTCTTCCTCGTTCTCCGTCTTCCTCTTCATGACACACACATAATCAGACACGCTCGCCCCCCCAACAACACACACACATCTCTCTCTGATACACACACACACACACACACACACACACTTCCAATGATTTGTGTGATCTGTCCTGTTCTGCAGATGTGACGGCGGTGATGTTGTGTTGCTAAGCTGAGGTGGCTGATGACAGGGCGGGCGACACGGCGAGCCACGGCAGCAGGCTTTGCTTTACTTGGCTCAGTTCAAACACGGAGACAAGATGACACGGTTACCCGTCATTCTGAGTGTCAACACTGACACAAACTGTGCTGCGGCAGCCCGTCTCCTTTAACTACAAAACAAACAGCATCTCTGTGTGTAAATGTCTCTCTGACGATTACTGAGAAGGTTTGCGATGTTCTCCACACACACACTCACTTAAACGAGTGTGCAGGATACACAATGTTCACTTTAATGGGTCAATTCACCTTCATTTAAAACAATCTTAATAACCCCTGTAGTGGGTATCTCTGCCCAGATTTTAATTATCTGTTTCTCAGCTTCCTGTCACCAACACAATACAACAGAGGTGTTCTGTCAGTGGTGATTAAGCCTTCTCTTTCCAGAAATAATGTCCTGTTTCCAACTTGTTTTCTTTCCTGATGGTGCCGGGAACATAATACAGCCTGCAAAGTAAGCAACGGCTGTCAAATCACCATATGATGTAAGGTTGATTAGTTAAGTCTTAAATGTCTTATATACCACTTCCTAGTGAGGAGCTCCCATCTACAGTGGGAGAGTGGGCTACAATCAGATTATCAATAGATAAAAAGGACATAAATAAGTGGATCTAAAACAACCCTACCATAGACAATGATAACATCTCCTATTGAATTAATAACGATAATAGATATTCTGTGCTAAACAATATGGCTAAGTAACAAGTAAGGCTGGCTCAGGCTATAAGAAACATGTTGTTAGTTCTTCATTAAGTCCTGATGGTTCAACAGCCAGCAAGGACATTTCAGGATGTACATGACAACTGATGAAGGATTTGATGTTATATTTATTACCCGTATGGGGGTTGGCGTCGAAACGTTAGTCTTCTAATAAAGTTTACTGCCTTCAGTCGGTGTGCTCCGGTGAGCTTTGGACCTGCTCTCTGAAGCCTCTGGAGTCTCTCCTGTGATATGAGCTAACAAGCTGGTTAGTTTGGAGAGCTATTGTGACCATGATAGTGACTGACTAAAGCTAGCGTCTTCCTGGTGTGTTAGTGTTTTACTTGGCATCTACAGTAGTTCACCAACTCTCCCTGCAAGTTACTACGATGAACGTCGCTGTGACACTTTTCGGTGTGACAAATAAAACACAGTTCAGAGCTTCGTATTCAGTCAAGATGTACTGTATGCACCAAAGTATTCCCTTTACTTGTGTTTCAGTAATGTAGCGCAAACGCCCGTAAACACAGTTTGGTTGTCTTTAGGGTTAGAGCTATAGGGTTACTTTCAGCTGCCAAGCAGTATTCTGCTTTCATCCACCACCTCCAGACGTGTGTCACACTAAGTGCCTTTGGACAACAGTCATCAAGGAGGCTAGGATGCTACGGATTCTTGCCCATACTTATGTTTCAGCCAGTCTTGGATTTGATCAGAAAGGATTTGATCACTGCCTCCTCATGTCCCCTTCATGAGCCCTTCATGTCCCCTTCATGTCCCCTCTGAGAAATGCAGATTGCACAATCTGTTGTAATCACTCGTATTCTGTGTTCTTCTAAAACTATGCCAGGCACCATGTTCTGCTATCCAAGAAGAGACGCCGTTCTCTTTTAAATGTGCAGTGAAAAAATGAAATAACCAAATCCGATATATAGGCCACTCTAACCCACATGTTTTGGGAATGTCCTAAATTATTTAATTGTTGGCAATTAATATTCAGTATGGTTTCTAAAACTACTGATAAATCCTTAGAACCATCAGCCTGTCTTGCTTTGTTTGGGGTGGTACCACAAAATGTCACTTTAAACAACAATAAACTAAACCTTTTATCTTTTACTGCGCTGGTGGCAAGAAGACAATTTTTTATTAGATGGAAAGATTGCAACCCTCCAACATTCACACAATGGCTCAGAGATATGTTATATTTTATTAAGTTGGAGAAAATCCAGTATACTATTAAAGGGTCAGCCGACAAGTTTTCATTGATTTGGCAACCTTTCCTTAGTCGTGTTGATTCCTTAGACTCAGATAACTTTGTGGCTGATTAAAGTTTGGTGTGTGTGTGTATGTATATGGATACAGTATATGTGTGTATATATTTGACCAGGAATATTTCAAACGAAGCACTGGAAGGAGCCCTGATTTGTCTTTGTGTTCAACTTTTCGGCTCAACTCCTGTGCTTGTTTTATGCATGTTAGTGCCCTAGATGATAGGGTGTACTGTCCTACACCTCTAACAATTTATCATTATTTATTTATGTTTATAAAAAAAAATTGTTACTATGACTATTTTATTTCATTTGTATATTTGTGTGTATTTATTTATTTACTTTTTGTAATCTTGTGATCTTGTTAGCTCAGAAACAGACTGTCCAACCCATCCAGGGTATTTCACTGCCTGTTGTCCAATAGATGCTAAATCCAACCCTCACAACCCACAGGACATGCAGGAACAGGAACAAATGGCCACATAAATCCCACCAAATTCCCCTAGAATTTCACTAAAACAGATATTGGAAAAACTCCTTTATCTCTTATAGGATGCACACTCAATGTTGCCTATAGAGAAAATAACCCTATACAGTAAATTGCTTGGGTCTCCTTTATGCTTGTAAGTTGTCTGCACCATTCTCCACGGCGTGTTACTCCACCGTGTCTGACAGCGTAGCACGCTGCTCTGCTGCGCTCTGCAGGGTGTAATCCCGGGTAAGCTCGGAGGTAATGCAACTTTTGATGGGATCGTTAGCTAATGTTCCACTGAGGATTTTGCTGAAGAAGCACAGCTCCACCAGTACAGCGGAGCAGAACCAGACAGATGGCTCCGATTCTCACAAACCACAGAAGCACTTACACAACCCCCCCAAATACACAGAGACACACAAGGAGAACACTGCATCACACAGCAGCAGTTAGACGGACACGCGTGGCTCCTTTACGTTAGCACTTTAACCATTAGATTCAGCAGCTCTTTAAGGGGGACTGGAGATTCATTCACACATTTCTAAAGTCTAAAAAGGAAGGAAAATTAACTTCCACTCAAAACTCTTCAAGGTATAACATTTGAACTAAAGTTTAAAATGTTTCTTGACAAGATTTGTGAATTTCAAGTCATTTTTTTTTTATTTGCATTAATTAGACTTTTACTTTATGCAAATGTAGAGCAGTCCATGCAAAGTGGTTCCTGCTCTAAACCCGCCACACTGCGAGCATAATGCATACGTTACACGGAAAATTAATGGGAAGCTTGCAAATGATATCCCTCTGTGGAATTGATAAAAACGAAAAAGAACCCAGAGGACAGCCTCAGGGACACATAGGGTTAAACATTCAGCTCCAGTATATAGTCAAGAACTTGACCAGGAAGAAAGAAGTTTAGATCAGGAGCAGAAAACACAGGTCTGTGAATGTGCTGGTTGGGGTAAAAGGTAACTGCCTCTTGAATAGATGACTTATATAT
>CAKAOH010025809.1:0-35187 GCA_916701665.1 Sebastiscus tertius | reverse complement strand
TTCATTCCCTTTTCAAAGTGAGGACTGTTTAAATGTCTCTGTTTCTGAAACGTTTTAATGTTTTTATCCTTATGAGGGCATTAAGACCTGAACGCTCACATGCACGCACGCATGCATGTAGACACACACGCACACACACACGCACACACACGGTGACAATTAGCTGACATTGAATCAATGCCAAACAACAAGATATTGGGACTAGCTCTCTGTCCCCTTGCCTGGCATACTAATATCAGACACATGGGAAATGGACACGCACACACCCACACACACACACACGCACACACACACACACACACACACACACACACACACACACACACACACACACACACACACACACACACACACACACACACACACACGCTGTTCCTGTGGATGAGAAGATGGCTAATTAAAACAGAGCTATCTACCCAATTCACATTCACAGTAGGTACATAAAACTGAGGGTAATAGATATAGAGAAGACGTGTGAAACATGTTCCAATGAAACTTGTGAAAATTCAGAAAGCATAATGAAATGTGAAAGAATGAAATAAGTGTATGTATGTATGTATATATATATATATAAACATATATATAATAAGTATTGTATTTATTCTTGACCTTGGGGACACACACTTTACAGTTTACTGTATGTGGTAAATATTCAAAAGCAAGGACTACTTACTTAGCTATTCAAGCAACTTTTGACCACATCCCATGGCCTTCTTCAGTGAATGGAACCTGCTCACGTGTCTTTACTGTGTTATGATCTCCTCCTCATACATGATCAGTCGTTATCATATGACAGAGGTCCTACACTCAGGTCACATGCTGACATCTAAGATAACTCTATTCCCCTTGGGATATGGTGGAAAGCTATGTGATTAGCTGAGTAAGTGGACCTTGTGTTTATGATATTTACCACTTATATTTGATAAGAAGAGTAGAACACCTTACTTTTTTCCCTCTATTAGGGCATTTATAAGCAATGTGATAAATGTTTTATGACACACTATAATGTAATTGCAAACAGTATGTAGAATAAATTTTTTAAAGGTGCTCTATACCAGTCATTTCCACAGACTGGGTCGGGACCCTCCGGTGGGTCGCAGGGGATTGTATCAGAGTTACCAAATGTATGAGTTTCTTCCATCTTCTTTTATTTAACATTTCTATCTGCAGTACACCTTTGAACCACATGAGGGAGCCTGATTGTTTGTATTGTTCTGATAATTGTAGCCTACTTATTAGAGCTGGGAAATATATCAATATTATATCGATATCATGATATGAAGACTAGATATCATCTCAGATTTTGGATATCTTTGGTATTGCAGTATGGCATACGTGTTTTCCTGGTTTTAAAGGCTGCAATACAATAAAGTGATGTAATTCTCTGAACTTACCAGACTGTTATAGCAGTTCTTTTATTTGCCTTTACTCACTTCATTAGTCAGTATATCCACATTGCTAATGATTATTTATAAAAAAATGTAATTATCTAAATATTTTGTAAAAGCACCAATGGTCAACCGTACAATATGTTGCAATATTGAAATCTAGGTATTTGGTCAAATATATTGTGATATTTGATTTTCTCCATATCGCCCAGCCCTACTACTTATAGTATAACATTTAGTCTAATATGAAAGGCTAGCATACATTCTGTTTGTTTTACTGATGAGGCAAAAAACGAGAGCCTCTTAACTCCCCATAAATGTATATTGTTTAACAAATGAGAGGAAAAGAAAAGAATGAGATAATCTGTTAACTCGGCCTAAATACATTTATTTGGTCTCATTTATAAAATATTTAACATGTATTTATGTTTTCAATAACATGCATAATACAAAGTTGTGATTTATCCAACGTATTTTTCTTCAAAATGGCTGGTTTACCTATTCAAGATAATATAAGGTGATGCGGAAATTACATTTCCGCAAAAATTCCCTCTTTTCATGATTTATAGATAAGGCCTATTGTGAGTTGATTTTTTTTTTTAAAGTGGGTCCCCAGGAAGAAAATGTGGGAAATGCTGCTCTATACAATATCCAGAGCATTAATATAGCAACAAACAACTATTTGCTATGTAAAGATATAGAGGAGTAATATCTAGAGGATGAAGTCACTCTCCCTCTGTGTGTGTTGTAATCAGAGCTTCTTCGTCCTTTGTTGACATAGCCGGGCCGGCGCCGTGTGCTTTTAGCGCATGTTTGAGTAAGTAAGCATGCCCCACTGGCTAGCTCACGGTAGCCGCTATGCACTACTCTCACTCTCTTGCGGTTACAGCTAATAACGCCATCCTGACTGACGGTGCCATTGCAGAAGCGTAGCGCCCACCAATCCGGTTCCTCCTCAAGTAAACACTGTTACATCTGTCAGCACTGTTGTAGTTGTTTTCACTGTTAGAACTGTTAGCACCGTTAGCACCATTGGCTGCGAGCTGCCAGCTCAGCCGTCGCCATGTTGAGAGCCATGCAGAGGCAATAGAAATGCTCCCGATCCTGTATTTAGCACCATTAACAACTAAAACTCCTCCTGTTGAAACCTGTAGATGGAAGCTGCAGTAGAAAGAGATAATACATGGCAATGTAGTATAACATGTCTTGGGAGGTGAAGTAATAATTGTTTAAAAGTACTGTATTAATAAACACTTAAAATGTCTATCTGCTTATAACTACATTATAATCTGTTAAAACCCATTTATTAAATTTTTTATTGCTTATAAATGATAAATAGAGGGACTTAAAGTGTTTCAGTTTTGCTGAATTGTAGTTTACCTGGGATTCAACATACAGTATACTGTAGGTGAAGGTTTCCATCTAAAACAAAACAGAGGACTTCAGATAATTACAGGATATATTCTGAAAATCAATAGTTAACATGCCCACCAGATGCCCCTGGATTCTCATGAGTACAATCCTATGCATATGCAGAAGCATTTGTGCACATTTGAGGATGTCTCTGTGCTTGTGCAGGTGTGTCGATGATACATTTCTTTGCAGCTTGCTTTAAATTTAAAAAGCTGTGTGTGGTGATGTGTATTTTAATAATTTTCTGCTTCCTATGTATGAGAAGCATGGGAGCACTTTCACCTCTACGTGGGAGACACACACACACACACACACACACACACACACACACACACACACGCACACACAGAAAGAGAGACATTTTTGTCAATGTTTTCAGGTGCTTGTATAATAATTGAATCCCCTCAGTTACACCAAAGTCTACACACAGTTCAAACAAGCTGAGCTTGAGAAAAGAGCATGAGACCCTGAATGTGTGTGTGTGTGTGTGTGTACACGCACTTGCAACAGACAGAGCGAGACATCTCACTGAGTACTGATGATTTTCAGGTACTTGAGGGTCCTTCTAGTTGTCTAGTGAGACCAGAGAATACACACACACTTCAATACAGTTAACTACCGCAGAGTACACAGTTCAATGGAGAGCAAAGAGGTGGCGTGTGGATGTGTGTGTAAGAGAGATACAGTGGTGATAGACCGAGAGAGCTACAGAGAGATCTAATGAGTACTGGAAGCAATGAACCATTTGTTTTTCATTCCCACAAGTTCTGAAATGTAAATTTTTATATATATATATACATACACGTGCAGAACATGTGAAGTGAAACTGTGCTACTGATAGTGTCACAGCGTAGAGTCAACTATCTGAGAACACACAAAGTACATGTTAAGTGTACATGGGTCATTATGCTTGTGCTGCTGGAAAGGAAAAAGTCATTTTTAGTCGTCCACGCTGGCTTGAAAATGAGCGAGTAATCTATCTTTATGGTGTTCAAATGACAGAACTTTTAAAAGAGCCATGGCCTACATACAGTAGACTAATGCAGGGGGAGAGGGCAGAGAGAGCAGAGGAGAATATGTGTGAAGACAGAGAGAGAGAGAGAGAGAGAGATTGAGATAGAGGCAGAGATCAGAGCAAGTGTGTTAAAGAGACATTGGGACGGAGAGGAAGGAGAGGCACTGCTATGCACTGGGAGACAAAGTGAAATGGAAAATGAAAATGTATTCCCTAGCAGACGCGATTAATCAGGAATGACTTTTCCATCTTGTGCTGCTCGGCTAGTAATGTCTGGCATTAAGTAATGACATCATAACCCTGTCCGCCCTGAATTTATACCTCAGATATGGAGGGAAATCCACCGAGCTGACCTCAAGGCAGGAGCAAACAGGGCTCTAAAATCTGTTGATATTAATGACTGGACTCGAATATTTCATGCTCGCTGTAAATACTGCATCACACACAGCAGAATCTTACATCCATCTGTCATTTCAAATCAGAGATGACAGCATGAAATAAGGAAATAAAAGAGCATGTGTATATCATATGAAATAGCATGACAGAGCTTGAAATTATGAACATCATAAAAGTGCTGTTGCATAGCTGGTCCAATTGCGTTTTACCGCCCATTAGTATGCATGAGTAAATGCCATGTCTCGTTTATTTGTCAGGCTCTTTTTTTGAAGCATGTTAATGTTTTTTTTAAAAAAAAATCTTTAAACCCAACTAATCAAGACCACTACATTCATATTTTTAACTGTTGGCGTTGTCTGCATGCATCCCGCATCTAAATAAAGATCTACAGTATGCTATTAAAGCCCCAAATATGTGCCTGATGAGCTACGTGCTGTAGCAGGCTGTAAAGAACTATGATTTACATGATGGGTTAAAGCTTTGCATTTGGCTGGTATAGAGCTTTTAATGCGGCCACTTTAGCACAGCAGTTTGTTGCTGTTTTTCTGTACCTTGTGGTGCAGACGCCTCGCTGTGGTGGGAGCTGAGGGTTATTTCATAACACAGGATTACTCAGCCAGCCAGCTCTAAAAATAAGCATGAAATGAACCTCTCAACTGGAGTTCGTAATGAAAGATCAGTCGGTGTGGCTACAAGACATCCATGACAACCAGTATCCCAATTTAATTTGACAAATCATTTAGAACATCAACAGCTGCGGTACAGTTTTACCAATTCCAGTCAAGTACATAATTTCCACCACTTTCCGTTGGTTTGGTATGTTGACGCCGATGCAGGGTATTCTGATAGCAGCGTAGTGGGTTCAAGAGGTGGTGCTGCACATTTACCGTTCCATGTTTGCATTGAATTGAGATCTAGTCTATTTTATTCAAATTCCAGGTGCCAAACATCACGTGCTGTACCTCTCAGAATTTGTGAACAAATGAAAGCTGTTACTCTAGACATTCATCTATCAACACAGAAAGACTCATTGTAGTATTCTTCAGCACCACTTGATGGGCAGGGTTTGCCTTTCTTGGTTACATTGACCGTTGACGTCATATTTACCAGTCATTCCCAATGACTGGGTCGGGACCTACAGGTGGGTCGCAGGAGATTTTAATTAGGGTCGCCAAATTTGAAGAATTCTTTCCATAGTCTTTTATTTATCATTTATATCTGCATGCAGTACATTTTTGTGCCACATGAGGGAGCCTGAATGTTCATATTCTGATTATTGTAGCCTACTTATAACATTGAATCTAGTATGAAAGGCTATTGTACATTCTGTTTGTTTTACTGATGAGAGGAAAATGAGAGCCTGGAAACTTTACTTTACTTCTTTTCTTGAGTTGTTGACAAAACAAGACATTTGAGGACGTCGTCTTGGGCTTTGGGAAACACTGATCGACATTTTTCACCATTTTTATTTTATAGACCAAACAATTAATCGATTGATCAAGAAAATAATCAACAGATTAATTGACAATGAAAAGAATCAATTTCACTAAGGCCTAGTTTTGTTCAATTCAGTTAAAAGATTTGTATCTAGTTTGTATTTTAATTTTTTTTACATTTCAAGCTAAGCAACCGCATCACTTTCAAATACACTTTAGTCTACATTAGCAAGTGAATCTTTCACCCCACTCATAGCGCTGTCCTTCGCTACTTATTGTTGTTAACAGCTACATTAAGTAAAAAGCTAGTCCTATAGAAGTACTGCAGCAGCTGGAGCCCTCTGTGGCGGTGGCCTCACTGCGTCAGCACATTGGTCTCATTGAAATGAATGAGGATGCTGCATTTTTTGATGTAGTGCCATTGTCGGTCTGAATGTAAAACTGTTCCTTACTTTGGTGTATCCCAGGGCTAGCAAGCTAAAATAACACAGATAAAAGTAATATGGTAATTACTGATCCAGGTAGGGGAAATTCACTTTTTGATGAGAGTGCAGGGTCAGTTGGTAGAAGCTGGTAGGGATTCAGTGTTTTGCTTAAAGACACTTAAGCAGGGTGGACATTTTTTAGCTTGAATACAGATTGTGTATGCAGCTGAATGATGGTGTCCATCTGCTGTAGCACCCTGCAGCTTTAAACCTGAGTATCTGTTGGTTTGGTGCTGCTGTCCGCTGAATATAGAGGCTGATGTATCTGTTAATGTAGCACTTTTGCTATTTTATTATTTCCGCTTTGCCTTTCTGTTAGCATGACATTTTCTATAAGCTGTGGGCTAATGGCTGGCTAGCGGGCTAACATTAAGCAGGCTAATGTGTCTGTTAATGTTACATTAGTGTTATTTCAGTTTTCTCTCGCTTAGTTCCATGGTTTAAGGGCATAGTGTGTGTGTGTGAGAGAGAGACACACTCTTCCAGCACACCTACGCTCCGTGTGTGTGTGTGGGTGCGTGTGTGTCCGTGTGTCGTGTACAGTACGAGTGTGTGTGTATGCGCGCTCTACATATGGAGCCAATGAGTTACATTTCCATTTCAAAGCGACGAGTCAGCAGCGGCAGAAGCTACTTTCATCCATTAATGTGATTTTAGGGAGAGAGCGAGACAGTGAGACACACAGAAAGAAATACATAGAGCCACAGTAATAATTACTCTCCAGGTTGGCAAAGGGTTCAGATTGTTTATTAGTGTCTCTGTCTCTGTGTTCCTCTCTCACTTGTGTTTTTAGTCAAATTATATGTACTCCACTTATCTGCTGAGCAGTCCAGTGTTTTAATGCAGCCGTCACTCACATCAACGGGTTCACCGCTCTGCAAAGTGTGCGAGAGTTGTTCTACCACTGTATCTGTAGAAAAGTTGAAAAGTCTGCAGATGATGAATCACTTTAAACTGTCTGTGAGTGTGAGTGTTTGTCTCGGCCTTCAAGCGAAAAATGCTTAGGGTTAGGGTTGGATCTGTGTGTGTGTGTTAGTGGGGAGCAGTGAGGGGATTATTTTGTGCTTGAGTGCCCTTTTGTGTGTAAATGTCCATGCGTAAGCTAAAAGTGTGCGCGCCACTGTATCTCGACATCATGTGTGTGTGTACACAGCTTTTCTGAGTGCAGCCATGCGGACGCTGTACAAGCGTTGTGTCATATTAATGTAGTGTTGCAAGTCAAAAGTGAATGTGTTAGTCTTGAAATTGTTTATGTATGTGTATAAGTGTTTGCTTGTTTACACAAGTTTGCATGAGTGGGTGTATTTGCTTGTTTGAGTGTGTCCATGCGAAGGAATTTAAACTGTATTTCCATAAAATGTGGAAGTTTATATGTGCAAATTAGCAGAGGCATAGTGTACAAACATGGCTGTCAGTGAGGGGTGTTTATTGTTGGATCCCTGTGTGTGTGTGTGTGTGTGTGTGTGTGTTTGGAAGATTTTTATGCGTGTCCACATTAACAGCCGGCATGTTTGTGTATAAATGTGTGTTTATGCACTTTAGACGGAGCATGTGTGTGCGTCGGAGTACAAATGCGTTTGCCACAGGCTATCGTTGCTCCAGAAGCATCGTTCTTATTCTATCCATTTTTAATGATCGGTAATGGTCGCTAGCAGTGTTGAACCTACATCGTAAGGACACGGCAAAAAAAATGGTCCCGTAGTGCACAAAGCAAGGAAGACAGAAGAGGCAGAGGAAGGGCGGCTGAAAAAGAGATTGGGAGAGAGGGAGATATAAACTAGGAGGGGGGGTGTTAATAGATGTTAGCTTGTTGGAAACCAACATCATAGGAGCGCTGCTGAAAAGGTCCCGTGGTACGCCGTGCCACTGCAGCACAGCCCTACAGGGAAGGCAGCGGGAGAGGGAGGGAGGAGGTGAGAAACTGGCCAGCAGGCTGCCTGACTGACTGACTGTCAGTTTGATTTACCAGCTAAATGATGGACTGGTTGTTAAGTTGATTGACTGGCTTGCTGGCTGATTGGTTGTGTTACAGGCTGGCTACGTGACTGACTAAGGCAATTGCTGATTTGTTGAAGGTTTTTTACAAGGTACCTCCGTAATGGCAGAGCAGGAGCGAGAGCAGATGGAGAGATGGAGGGAAGGCGAGGCCTCTGAAATGTGTTTAAACTCTACAAAAAGGTTTGGAATTAGTTTCCAGGGTCCAAAGGCCAAGAAACGTACTAAGCACATAATGGCTGTTAAATTGTTTCTTGTTGAATTTAGCTTTTATTTGTTTCCATTAAAGACCACAGTGTGCTTTATTACCAGTGCTTCCTTGTGCCATCCTTTTGGGAAATAGCCGGATTTTATCCACCGAAATCCAGTGGAATCAAATCAAACTAAATCAAATGAAATTGAATTGTGTTAAACTAAATGAAATAACATAGGGCAATGGAAACATTTGAAACAATTCATCAATTCAAGTAAAAAAAAAAGAAAGAAGATTAAAATAAAGCTGAAGCTCTGAGGTTTTCTGACATCTAAAGTGTAAACTGAGCAATATCGCCCTGTCAGCTGGAGAGGAAAGAGAGATGGATGGAGGGACTGAGTGAGGAAAGAGGGGAGGGGGTTAAGGAGGAGGAGGAGGAGGAGAAGGTGGAGGGAAGAGAGGGAAAGAGGAGGAGGAGGGTGGGAAGGCCTTAAGCAGTGTGATAAGGAAATAATAAAGGAAAGGTTGTAAAAGGCTCCGAGACTCCAGCGTAGCAATATCAGCGACACACACATTCTCGCTCTTTTTTCTCCCTCTTTTTTCTCTCAATCACACACACAAACACGCACACAGCTGTATGAAAATTGATGTTGCAGTGTCCTTTACAGGCCATTAAATCTGAACAACGGCAATCGCTTACTTCTGTCTGACAAATGATGGCTAAATAACACAGCTTCTCTGTCGGCCCACCTGTCTTAAGTCCTGCTCTGAAATGTAAGCATGAGCTAGTCTGACTTTGTTTTTCAGAGTAGTTATGGGTTTTTTTGAACAAATGTTCTCGACTCAAATTTGCTCTAATTCTGCCACATTTTGCCGGCAAAGAAAGTATCAGGGCCCCTTCAGCACATCTTCAGCACATTAGACAATAAGCTGCTTCTAGGAGGAGTTTCAAGTAGTGCTTCTTGAATGTCAAAAAGCAAGCTATTCTCTATTCTCTCCTTTTCACACGATTTTCTTTCCTTCGCTCTCCACTCATCTCTTATCTCATCTATGCCCTTTTTCTCTCGCCTCATGTCTTCTGCCCTCCTTTCATCCATGACACTGGTTCTTCTTTCGACACTTTATGTAGCATTCCCCTGCTCCTTCTTTTCCTCCTTGCCACTAGGGATGTGACGATGAATAAACTTGTGACAACACCAGTGTTAGCGATTACACTGGACAATAAAAGATGATGCTCAATATCTGGAGAGCGCTTACTTTGATCTTTAACATTGGACGGCTGCGTGTCTGGCCTCTCCAGTACGGCTTTCGCTGCGGGGCCGCAGGTTTCCACCCAGCGACGCTGTGCCACACACACCAGCTGTGAACACTCCATCCTCGGCACGGTGATTGCCTCATTAACGTTATGGTTCCCTTATAGCATTGGTTTTAAATCCGAAATATTGCCAAATAGGTGCTTTTGCTTTTCGCTTTGACAACCAAATCCTCCGCCATCGTCAGTCTGCTACTCTGTGCTGAGACTCCGTACGTATATAGACACTTTCGCTTTCAGATTGTAGCGTCCGTCGTCCGACTATGTATTGATAACAAGGCGCTGATACGCCAAAATGAACTCAATGGGATTTATTGCTTTAAAAAAAAAAAGCAAAATAATGGTGTGGGCGGTGGGCGAGTAATGTAATCGGTGTATGCCCGACCACCGTGTAACACCGGCAACACTGACTGCCGCGGCAAGCCTATTTGCCACTCATTCTTCTTCCTTTTCTCTCCCCTTTTAATTGCTCTCCTCCTTTTCTCCATCTATTCCCTCACTAACTGTCCTCCCTCCCTTCCTCCACTTCTCTCCATCTTTCTCTCCCTCTGTCCCTTTCTGTCCTTCCTCTCTCATCAACTTCCTCCACCTCACTCCTTCTCATTTTCCTCCCGTCTTTCGTTCGGCGTCTCCTTCTCCTTCTCTCTCTCTCTCTGCCCTTTCGAGTCCTTTGATTAGGTTGTTGGCATTTTCATTGAGATGTCTATATGACCACTGAAATAACTCTCCTGTCACAGTCTCATCTGCCCTCTATCTACTTCTTCTCCTCTGTCTCTTCATTCTCCACTTCTACTCCCCAGCATTTCCTCCTCCTCCTCCTCCTCTCTTCACCAACCTTTTATTTTCTCGCTCCATTTTATCCTCTTCCTGTGCTGCTCTCTTGCTTCTCTGCCAATATTCCTCTCAGTTTCTCCTCTCTCTTTCTCTCTCAGTATCTCTGACTGTCTCCTCCTCCACCCTTTTCACAATTCTGCACCTCAGCTTCGCTATCTTTACCCCCTCTTTCTTGTTTTTGTCAGCCGTTTCATTCTTTATGCCTTTTCTACTCTCATTTTCCCCTCTATTTCCACGGCCGCTTCCGTAGATCGTTTGTCTACTGTAAATGTCAGATGGGCACATCAGCCACTGTTGGTATTATAAACAGCTTTCTGGTCGGTACCACAGAAAGAGAGACATGGGGAGAAAGAGTGAGGCTGGGTGAGTGTGTGGTTATGGTGGTGGGGGGGGGGCTGACGCTGACGCTGCAGTTTTCTTGTGTTTCTGGCAGTGAAGAGAAAGAAGATGATGTCTGAAAATAGAGAGAACATGTTTAAAAATTATATGGGTGTGGGGTGGGTGTAAGAGGAGGGAGAGAGTGAGTCGGCTTATGGAGAAGAGAAATTAGATAAGAGGAGTGGAGGGAGAGGAGATGGAGAGAGGCGAGAAGAAGAAAAACGGGAGGAGAAGGAGGGAAATAAA
Organism: Sebastiscus tertius; assembly: GCA_916701665.1. Classification (NCBI taxonomy): domain Eukaryota; kingdom Metazoa; phylum Chordata; class Actinopteri; order Perciformes; family Sebastidae; genus Sebastiscus; species Sebastiscus tertius. The sequence goes on along the minus strand of CAKAOH010025809.1, from coordinate 24,096 downwards.
GAGAAAGGGAGAGGGAGAGCCTGCGTGTCTACATGCCTCTAATCTGTTGATGGTTGAGGGGAAGCAGACAATAAGCCATTATCTCTCTAAGACTTAGCTTTAGCTGCAGCGGTATGGCACTGCATACTGCTAGTGCCAAAGCAGCTTACAGCACAGTTACGTACCCAGGATGCACCGACACCCATACAGGAACAGGATGGCACATCAAGACAGAGTTTAAAGAAGGGAGATGATATGATATGAACGCACACAGCTTAATAATAACAATGAATCTAATATGAAGATCCAACATTTGAGGGATCAAAGCCAAGCGTAGAGTAGGGATGTTAATAATTAACCGTTTTACCGCTATCTGACATTAAGAATTTCTACAGATTAATGCTATTGGTTAAACGGTTAAAAGAAATATTTAAAATTAAATAAAAAGCAGAGCAAAACTCAGAGGAGCGGCTTGTCACTTAATGGTGAATAGCTGGTCCACCTTAACAGCCCACCTTAAGTGAGTCTGAGCCAGTGTTGCAGGATACGGGAGCTTAGCTTGGGTCTTGAGGAGTTGTAGCATTTATTCACCGAGCAGATAAACTGTACACACACTGCACTGCTATGTTCACAGCTACAATGCCACCGACAACCCCACACTCACTGCCGCCACACACACGTGGTCTGTGCGCCACTCACTAACGTTACGCCGGGTTTACAGACCGTGTATGTGTGACAACAGTGAGTATGAAGTTATCAGTAACTTTATAGCTGTGAACGCAGCACATACTCACATACGGTCTGTTGGACACCCGCTAACGTTACGCCGGACTGACAGAATACGCCAGGCAGACACACAGCTGACAACCTTGCAGCTAAACTGAATGATGCGGTTGAGACTTACTGCGGAAGTGGCTGCATGTGTCTACGACAATACACGCAGCATCGTGGCTGCTAACTCTCCCGGTCTGGTGAACTGGGGACTCAGTTGTCTGTTTTGCACAGACACTGCAGCTGGCGACAAATGATGGATTTAACCTGTTGGTGCATTGGCTGATCGTTGCAGCTGGACGGTTTGTTAGGCACTACAACCAAAGCACGCAACTGCATGCAAAGCGCTAATCGTGTCGGTTAACGCTTAATAATCGGTTAACGAGGGTCGGCGTTCGGTCAGAAAAAGTTATCATCTATAATGAAGTAGAGAACTAAAGACTTTTAGTGCTGACTAACTCTACTGACTCGCTACAAATGTACTTGGAGTAACTCGCTAGCATAGCAACCGGTGAATACACCAGTATTCTCTCTCTCTCTCCATTCAAAAGCTCAAAGCTCAGTGTCTGGTATCAAGGTCCTGCTCTTCGTATGGCCGCCATGCACCCCGACCAACTCCCCATGACTTGGATCCAGTATAAAAACGTAGCACTTCCAACACTACACTTCCTATGTTACATTTTCCTCCCAAAGTTAATTTGGCAAAAACAATTTGTAGTTTATTAAGTGTAATTCCTAAGAGACAAGGGGGGCATTCTGTGTCAAATCAGATAGGTGTTTTTAGATTTTGTTAAAACCTTATGTATATGCTATAAGTTCTGTAAAATATTTTGACTGAATTTTGAGAATTGCATAGTTTTTTGCCCCTTGAAATGTTGTCACTTGAAGCCATTTTTAGGGTTCAATATTCTCAGACACATAACTCATACAGCCATAAAATGTGGTTGGGCGGAGGCAAAATTGTGTACAACAGATCTACATGATTGAAAGGCACAAGCAGATCCTGTCCTATGTTTCATTAATGGCCCTTTAAAATAGAAAAAAATGCAAAATGTGTGGTTTTTGGGGCCACAGGCAGTCCCCCAAAAATATATACATCTGAACGTTTCAATATTTCCTGCTAAAAATACAGTATTTGATTGATGTTGTGCCAAATTTCAGGGACTCTAACTTAAACAGAATCTGAGATTTGGTAAGTATAACAAGCCAAGGCTGAATTTTCATGGCTTGTGTGTCTGAAGATCTTGAACCTTGAAAATGGCTTCCGCCTAAGATGTTTTTACAACTTTACAGTGGTAAAAAAAAAAAAAAAAAATTAAAAAAAATCAGCCAGAATATTTTACAGAACTTATTTGATTGATTTTAGTTGTTGATTAGAAATGAGAAACATTTAGAAATGCATTGAAGGAAGGCAGAAGTGCCAGAGGTATGATGTACACAAAATTTTACTGAGCACAAACCCACAAACAAGCTCAGACTGTAAATAGACACAGCGTATAGTTCCTGTGTGCCAGTAAAGAAGAAATAAGGTTAAAAATAGCATCTAGATGGAAAAACTAATACTGTTTTCCATTGCCCTTGTACATCAGAGCTGTAAAGCTTACAGTTTCCCCTGTATTCTTATTAATTTTTACCAGCTGCGACAGTGTGTGGTTGGTATTGTTTTCACCTTGTGAGTCTGTGTTTGTGTGAGTCATCATGGCAAAACGTGGTCCTGGAGACCTACAATCAGAGAACTGTACCTACTGTAGCGGGAACTACCACAGAAGCTTTTTTTAGTACTTTGCCAGGTGTTTATATTTCTGTCCGTCTGTGGACAGTTTTGTCAACGTGATAGCATCGCAACCCTGCAAGGTACAGTCACGAAACTTTACAGGTGTGTAGTTGAAATTAAGGTGGGCTTGCTTTTAAGGTGAACCAGCTATTCTCATTTTAGTGACAAGCTGCTCCGCTGTTTTTGTGTTTAACAGGTTGTTCTCAATTGACTGGTGAACTAAGTTATTGTTATAACATTTTAAATACATTAATTACATTTGACCACATGGCCTTAGTTTGGTACATTCACAAAAAATATGGCGGTTATATCACACTTGATACCACATAGACTATCTTTTTAAAGAAGAATTTGAAAATGTAAATGATGGTTGTCAGGGCATAAAACAATGATCTTCACAAATCCAGACTCAATAGTCTAACAATGGCACAGCCGTCGGTGCTGAAGAAACTAATCAAATCATGACCTTAAAATCGGAAGTCAAATTGAAGCGTGGGTTTGGAGAATTGTGACACCCCTTGTGAGGAACACCAGAGAAAAGCCATTTGACCCTCCAGTCCCTACTCGTATTCGCTGTAGTTGCTGTTTAAAAACGCCATCATTTCCAGTTTGTTGCTCTGATATAACCCTTTTCTTCTGTAAGTGAGACTGCAGACTGGCGAGCATGCACGGCAAAATGGTATTTGGAGGAGGAATGGAACATTTTAAGCCTCATAAAGTTGGCATTAAATTGCACAGGTGTTTTTGATATTGTGTCCACCCCTCTGTAGGATGCACTACAGTCTACAGTGATCAAAAAGGATAAATGTCTCATAAATATACATGAAAAATCCACATTTACTCTCTAATAATCTCTTTCAGGCTGTCTTCCTGGCGCTAGAAACAGGAGGGAGGCCAGATTTGACACCAATGCTGTTAAAAAGCTGACGTCACTGCACTGACTAAGACAGAGAACAGAGAGAGGTGTCACATCGCAAGCCTGCTCCTCTCCTCTCCTCTCCTCATCTTTTTCTTCTCTCCCCTCCTCTCCTAATTTTGATTTTTTGCAGGCATTTTGTGGCATCCAGTAGCCTGCTGGTGTGGAGCTGTTTAGAGGGCATGAAGAGCTTTCTAAATGATGGCTAAATTTAACTAAATGACTTCCTCCACTCACATCTGATATAATGTTCTCCCCTGCTCCTCTCCTCTCTCTGGATCTTCCTCTAACTGCCTCATCCTTTTTAGCTGTTGTCCTTTTTCTCCTCCTTCCTCTCGCGCGCTCTCTCTCTCTGTACTGAAGTGTGATTTCTATTTCTCAATCTCCCTCCCTCTCCTCCCCATTTACCTTTTTTTATCTAATTTTGTCCACTGCTCCAACCACTCCCTCCTCATCCTCTCGCTTCCTTTCTGCTAATCGTTTTGTTTTGTCTACTTTCTACTTTATTCGCTGTCTGATGTCTTAATAAGGTGGCTGTGGAGGAATTTTCTTTAACATATTAGATAAGTCAGCTGGCAGTTGTCTGTTTCTCTGTCTGATCGATCCACTTTGTCGCTGTTTCTGTCTGCAATAATGTGCCTTTGATTGGAAGCTTCGACTAATTAGAGGATAGATCTTTTACCTTAGAATTATGGTCAGAAAATTGGAAAAGGATAATTGCTTGTATATCAGCAGTCAATGGTGCCTCAGCCAGCCAACCAGCCTTCCTCTGTGGCGCTCTATTCATCCACTAACAACCTCTCCGCAGTATAGCCTAATTACCTAATTTATATGTATAAAGTATACTCATACACTCATTAGATTACCATGTATATCATGTTGCCATATAATTACATCATAATATAACGTAATATAATGGTATGTTGAAGCTGTAAATTATGTTACCTAATCTGCTGTATCCAATTACCGTATTTATGAGTTTGTGATTTATATATTGATAGTTTCACATATTATACATGTAATGCTACACGATAATATAATGATACATCAAAACTCTAATTTAGTTCAATATTATCTTATGGACCTTATGAGCCACAAAAATAAGGTATGCATTTATTTATTTATGAATTTAATCTATTTAACACACCGGATTATAAATGAATATAATATAATACAATATAATATACAATATGATATAATGTAATATAATATAATATAATATTAAAGCTTTCTTCTGAACCAATTTGTTGCCCATCCTAACCTCAGTGGAATACCACACACACATTAGAAATACATGCATATTACTGAAGCTTGTCAAGTGGGAGCCCACCAGGAGCAGCTGGCTAACAACATAACACCACTGCATGAGTTGCACTGAACAACTCCTTTTTTTTTATCGTGTTATAGCTTTAGGGTACACAAGATGATCAAAAATTAACATATCAAATAAAGGAAACTGTAATCATGTCCTCCATGTTTACATTTTGTCATGTAATATATTATTATTATTATTAGGGCTGTCAAAGTTAATGCGATAATAACGCGTTAAGGCAAATTCATGTTAATGCCACTAATTTCTTTAACTCATTACAGTAATAGAGTGAAGATATAGTATCATATGAAACTAAATCACATAAGGAATCCATTGGTACCAACCATGTCATAATAGCTTGTCAAGAAAGAGGCCAAATAACACTCCACACATGCACTAAATTCTGGCGAGGAAATACTGTTATGGCCATGTTCAAAGGGGTATCTTGACTTCTAACCTCAAAATATGTGAATGAAAATGGGTTCTATGGGTACCCACGAGTCTCCCCTTTACAGACATGCCCACTTTATGATAATCACATGCAGTTTAGGGCAAGTCATAGTGAAGTCAGCACACTGACACACTGACAGCTGTTGTTGCCTGTTGGGCTTGAGTTTACCATGTTATGATTTGAGCATATTTTTTATGTTAAATGCAGTACCTGTGAGGGTTTCTGGACAATATTTGTGATTGTTTTGTGTTGTTAATTGATTTCTAATAATAAATATATACATACATTTGCATAAAGCAGCACATTTGCACACTCCCATGTTGATAAGAGTATTAAATACTTGACAAATCTCCCTTTAAGGTACATTTTGAACAGATAAAAATGTATGAAAAATTTGCGATTAATCGGGATTAATCATGGACAATCATGCAAATATTTAACGTGACATGACATTAAAAGAATAACGCTCTGCTTTTCCATATTTGAAAAAGACGAATGAAAGTAATTCTATGAAATAAATGAAAATGGCAAAGATACAGCATACCTTGCTTGTATATAACACAGGTTGATTTGTGCATCAGTTACATACAGTAAGCCACGCTGCCTGAAAAGGGAATCAATCTGTAAACTGGCTCAGCAGGCTATTTTCTATTTCCTCAGTCTGCTCTGTCAACATGACTGATATGTTAATCAGAGTATTATTTATGGTTGAATGTGGAAATCATTGATTAATGCATCACATCTCGAATGTCATGCAAAATGTGTCATCTGCAGTCTTGTTTTATTGAAACACTGCATAAAAAGTTGTGTTAAGCCGTATTGGATACTATTAGTAATCACTGTTTATGATGACTGTGATTAGTCATCTTGCTTGCCAATTGAAAATTATACATTTTTAATTTGTTGTGAATTACATGGTACAGTCAAATATTGTCTTCAGGGTACAATCCTGTAATTTGCTTTAAGGAAGATGCGTCAGAGTACAAATCATTGTAATAATAATTTGCTTTATATATGATATCTGAAAGACTCTTACTTAAAATTGAATTCCTACTAAAAAGGTGAGTGAGTTGACTGGTTACTCTCTTCAAAAAGCAGCTTCTTTTCCCACAATCAAAACATGCATTAGCCTGTTTCAGCTAATTCATCATTGCCAAGCCAGGGTCTCCAGTGTATCAGAAAGAAATGCACTTTACAAAGTCAGCAAAGAGCATCGTGGTGGCCTGGAACCTTTGTTGCATGTCATTTCTTCACTCCTCTTAGCTCTAATGTCCCTCACCATAAACCTCACATTTAATGCTATAATGACCCATAGATAATATCACCAGAGAAATACTGTGACACCAAAAAGGTGACAATATTCAACCAAAACACACTGTAAGTAGAAAACAACCCTGTACCCTTAAACCAGAGTAGACAACAATGACCAGCTCACACACTCCACCCGCTATGTTACAGCCTCTTCCTCACCATATGAAAGGATATAAAATAAAGTATTACTACTGTAGAGATTGTTTGGCCTTTTCTCAGTGCAGTATTTTATAGATGTCATGATACATTTTTACCATGAAATAGAAGATAAATACTGTTAAGACTTCTCTTTCTTAAATATCTCAGGGGATCATCTCCTCTTCCTGTTTCCTCTTCATACTTGCATCGTTGCTCACTATACTTAATATACACTTAATTTGATCAAAAGGGAAACAAAACTAAACCTGCATTAAAGCTGCTTTTTGTTTATTTGTTTTTTCATTGTAAAAGCAATATTGAAAGCAACATTGCTGTTGTGGTTTTGCTAAAAAATCACAGTTGCCTCTTGCATCATCCATTATCTATGATGCTGTAAATCAGCTCCACCGTATTTTGAAACCTGTCACGTCTGGGTGAAGGTGAAGAACCGACACCGGGAGACATGACAGGTCTGTCCACGTGGCATACATGTCTGCCGGTGCCACATTGTTAATAGTTTATGAGCGTACTTTATAATGCATGCAAAGCAAGACATACCAGCGGTGACATAGTCAGAGAGTCTGCTTACTGCAAGGCTGACAGAACAAAACCGTTGACTCTGGTCTTGTCATCCAAATCTTATTTCCTTTTCTTTCTTCCACTCCAGCAAGATATTACAACATGACAGGAGTCAAAGACCTCTGGCCAGCTGCACGATTACTCAGAGTACAACTGTCAACGTTCATATCCAGTATTTTCTCTTCCTCCCATTCCTTTCTCTTTAATCTTCTGAACAGCAATGATGTAATTGAGATTGACCCCAGCTACCGCCTTCTCCGTGACGATTAGCGTTCAGTTTATCCAAACACCAGTGACATGAAAACACACGCACCGCTAGCTATGATATCACTCAGGGCATAGCTGTGAGCTGTGAAATCACTGTATCCATATCACAAATGACATAATCAAGAAATGACTGGTGCCTCAATCAAAACAATTACACACCCACCTGGTTCACACAGTGCTTGGTACCTAGACCGCCATTGATCTTGATCTTATCTGCTAAGCATGTTGGGCAGTGAGAGAGCTGCCACTCACCGGGTGTTTTCTCTTTTTCGGACCATTCTCTGTAAACCCTAGAGATGGTTGTGTGTGAAAATCCCAGTAGATTAGCAGCTTCTGAAACACTCAAACCAGCCCGTCTGGCGCCAACAACCATGCCACGTTTTAATTCGGGCTGGGTGATATGTCCAAAAATCTTCTATCACGATATAGGTAATCTCATATTTCGATAACGATATATATCACAATATAGCATGTTTTCTGGTAATTCAGTATATAATTAGTCTATATGAAATAACCACATGGTAAAACCTATTTTTTTCTACTTCTGTGTGAATTAAATACTTGACACATTGAAAAATACTGAGTATTTTCTTATTTTAAGAACTTGAGTGCAAAATGAACAGAACAGTTTTAAGCAAAATTATAGAGAAAAAGAGAAATAAATAGTCTATATCGCTATAGAAACGATATAGAAAAATATATACGATAGACCCTTTATAACGTTTTGATGATATGTATCATCATATTGCCCAGCCCTATTTTCATACAGAATAATGTCTTAATATTTTGTCTGATTTACAAAAAGAACAAGGACGTGTATTTCCCATCTACCTGGATTAGGAGATGCAGTCGTTTCTCAAATTGAGAAACGGGTTAAAAATCTATTTTATCGTGCAACAATCATAATATATTTTAATCCAGATGGTTAGAAAACTCTTTGAGGAATCTGGAACTACCTCCAGAGCAGCGGTTAGTGTTGTTAAACAACATTTTGGGTTTTGGGTAAAGGTTGCAAGTTATTTATATTTCATCCAATTGGATGCTTATCCCTGTGACTTGAATGTCATGGTAATACATGAGAGGCACAAGCTGGGGCTAGGTACCACCAAAGCCTCATCAAAGTCACTTAAATCACCTTTCTTCCCCATTCTGATGTTTGGTTTGAACTTGAGCAGATACTTACCTAATTAATGATTTACATATTCCTATGCAGTCGATCTCTATGAGTTCTGGCAGTGTTTTGCTGTAATGACTCACCGCTACTGCAGAGGAACAAGTATATAAACAATATTACACACACTGCTTTTTCTGCATGACTTAAAGGAGTGATTGACACTCTGCATGACTTACCTCCCAGCTGTCAATCATGGATCTGTTATATCCAGTGAATACCAGCCGATCAGCACTATAGCTGTAGTGTTAACTCTTTACTGATGTCAGTCTTCTCATATTCAGTGTCTTTGACTTAAAAGATAGCTTCACCATTCTCCATCCTGGGTTTTATTAACGTGTTGCTAATCATTAGTTATTATTACACATATAAGACAGATGTGATAGCTTAGCTTTTGTTTTGATCAGCTAAAAAGGTTCAGTATGCTCGTAATGTCGTACGAAGTGTCGTCCAGACTCGTCTGAAGGCATGAGAGCTTATACTTGTTCCAAATGTTCCCAACTTGGAGGCAGGTCAAAAAGCCTGCCATCATAATCTCCTCTTGGCTGAATTATACTGCCTCTCTGGTCACAGTCTCCCTGATTCTGTCTCTTTTGCATGTCTTTGTACTATCGACGCAATGAATTGTGAAAAATGGCGATAAAAGCAGATGCTTTTGGACAGTCTCTCCTCAAAGGCATTTCTGGTGTTGCACTCGGTGGTTCGCCCAAAAGTGATGGAAGAAGTTGTGCAAAGAAGGAAAAAAGAGTTGTTGAGAGAGAAGTTCAAGCCCTTTGTTGCTTTTGCAACTCTGCACACCTGGCCTATCGCAGTGCAAAGTGTTGAGTAGGATTGTTGTATATTGGAAAGCATATCGTATATTTATTAAGATGTTTTTAAATGCAGCCCCCGAATTTCAGTGTTAGAAATAGGGGTTTAAGAAAATGTTGATACACGAGTGTTGCGGTATTATGTTGTGAGATACTATATTGATTCTCCAAAATGCTGTATTGATTTTTAATTAACCTCTTAAAAATCCCGGCTGCTGTTTTCGATCTTTCAGAGGTTGTCAGTTTTAAAGCTAGAGAAACTAGAAAACCTAAGGAATCCATTGGTACCAACCATGTCATACTAGCTCGTCGGGAAGGAGGCTAAATAACACTAAATTTGGCGAGGAAAACTGACATGGTGATTTTCACAGGGGTCCTTTGACCTCTGACCTCAAGATATGTGAATGAAAATGGGTTCTATGGGTACCCACGAGTCTCCCCTTTACAGACATGCCCACTTTATGATAATCACATGCAGTTTTGGGCAAAACCATGCAGTATAAATTTGTTATTTTTGCCTATTCTAAAATGTATTTCTGGTGTGGTCCTTATACTTTGACAGTTTTCCTAAAATTACATTTTAAAAATCTTAATATATTGCCTTGCTTACAGTATTGCAATATATCGCAATATGTTGAATGGTTACCTAAGCATTATGATACGTACCGCATCTTCAGATTTTTGCCAGCCCTAGTTAGAAAGGGTGTTTCAGACCCTGGCAGACGAGCATTGCGTTTAAAATCCTTAACCATTCAGCTTCAGCTCCTCCCTGGGCTTAAACAATCACAGTAAAGTGAAACCTTTCATTTTCTTGTCTTCTCATGTCCAAATACAAGACTTAAGTTCAGAGGTCTATTGTATTCACAGTTCTGACGACAGCACAAGTTGCGACCTCTGCCTTTCTCTCTACTGCGTGACCAAGAACTCACATTTAACTCTGTTTAAACAGTTCCACGCTCTGTGAAGTGATGGCTCTTCCAACGACCTTGCGCCTTTGCAGGAAGCAGCTACACCGTACTTTCCATCCAGGATGCTATATGTGGACGTGGTGTGATGGTTATGCAGCTGACATGTTCTGTCATGGTTATCTTGCCAGCCTACATTCCCTGGGCCCACGCATGACAGCAGCAGTAATGGTTTCACAAATGTACAGCTCCATATCTTTAGGATTAAGGGTGCATGTCCTGGTTTGTAATTGATAGCATTACCAAAGTAATACCAGATACCTTGGATGTTAAACAGTGGGCATTCAATAGGGAGATACAATCTGTCTTGTGTTGTCCCCAAGTGACAAGGTCATATATTTTCATCTTCTCTTCTGTTCTGTTCTCTCCTCCTCTTCTCACAGCCAACTTGTCACCCTTGTCAGTGATTTACTGACTCTACACACATTCATTCAGTGACATTAATTCTGAAAAGTGACAAGCAACAAATCAAGCCTCTTTTCTGGTGTATCTAAGAAAATCTCATTGAATGTGTGCCGACTTGATTAATATGCGTATTAACATATGATGGCCTCAAAGCAACTCTTTGAAAAACCAAGTACAGCTTTGAATAGGAAAACATCAACATTGCCTCTCTTCTGTGTTTGTAAATTAAATGTAACTGTGGCAGCACACAGGATGATGTTTTAGACCCGGGAGGGAGAGCTCTGCTACTTTGGACGATGATGATAATTCAAATTTAAGTCGGTTCAAATTTTTGCTTCTAATATTGCGGAGTAAAGTGATTATGGAGGTAATTCAATCTAAGAGATTGCATTATTGTGCTTAATTGAGTGGATTGCTTTACTGATTACAATTTTAAACAGGAAAATGGATTACATTTTACCTGTTCCTTTTTTTTATTTAACAAGAGGACACTTATCCTATCACGGAAGGTGACTGTGACGGTGCCCAGGATGCTTCACCACAACATAGCCACTGCGGCACCGTGATACAAAGCTCACATGGATGTAAAGTGATGCTTGCAGTTGGCAAGACTGCCATGTTGCTAGCCTACTTCTGGTGAATCCTCACATCATAAGATTAGTGATCTGATTTCATGCTTTTCTCCTCTCCTCTTCTCTCCTCATTCTCCTCTCCTGCGTTTTTCTTTCCTCTCTAGCAAATGCTAAATTATGTATTGTGATATTGCTTGTTGAGGCAGAGCTCAGCGCTTGCGCAGACGGGAGGACTAATACAGTTATGACATAGATTTAAATTCATTGCTCTATAGTGAGAGTTGAAGGGATATCTTCTGTGTGCATGTGCATTATTCTTTGCTGCCTGTCACACAACTTTCTCACAACTATCTGAGACATAGTCAATTAAAAAGAGGATGCTCAGACATGCCGTGCGCTCTGACCTAGAAGAGCGTAGCTTTTGACAAGTACAGTATGAGGAGTGTGTCTCGTCTCATGACTGTACCAGTGACTGGTGTAACCACAGTTTTGATGCCCTACTCCATAATTCAGCTAGTCACTTACATTTTATATATACACAGATTGATGCAAGATTTTGACTTCTACTGAACACTGAAATCCTTTTTGCAGCTGTCATGATGCATCGTAACTCAAAATAGAGATCAGTCACTGTTGGCAAACATTATGATTAAACAAATCTTTTACATCTTCGTCTTACATAACCACCGCATTTAGCTGCCATGTTTAGCTTTGTAACAGGAACTCTGTCAACCATTTTGGGAATGAAAATCTCTGTAGTTTGTTACATTTGTGTATGAAACAAGCCAAGCAGTGTAGTGATAATGTAATAAAATGTTACGACCAAAGTCCTTTGGTAGTTTTCATATCTTTTTTGGTGTAGCGTTTGAGCCAGAGCAGTTGGAGAGATGTTTATGATGACATAGCTGTCTTTGGTTTAACGCACAGTTGAGCAATAGAAACAGACATGCATGCATTGGTGAGGTGTAAAACTCATCCTGAATGACAAAATGTCTGGAGAGGAGGTGTTTGCTCCAAGGACACTGGGTGATCAAAGGCCTTTTTTATGCTCAGAACTTAAGCTCACATCATCATACCTCTGACTCACCTGAACAGGTCTGGAATACTTCAGCTTAATGCTGCAGGAACGAAGGATGTGGGTACAGTTGGCAAACAGTTTGGAGTAGGGATGTGGCGGTGAGGAAGTTGTCACTCCAGTTAATAAACTTGTGACAACACTGGTGTCACCGATTACAGCGGGCATTTTACAAGAAAAGATGAAGGTCAATATGTGTAGCATGCTTACTTTGATCTTAAACATTGGGTGGCTGTGTTTCTGGCGTCTGATCAAGCTTTCGCTGCAGGGCCGCAGGTTTACACCCGGCGCTGCTCCGTCACGCACACCGGCTGTGCCCGCTCCATCCTCCTCCTGGCGATTATCTCATTAACGTTATGGTTCCCTTATAGCATTGAGTTTATATCTGAAATATTGCCAAATAGGTGCTTTTGCTTTTCACTTCAACACTAAATCCTCCGCCATCGTCTTGTCTGTCAACGCTCTCTCGTCCCGTGTGTGTGAAATCTGACTCCTGCTACTCTGTGCTGAGATGCCATTCAGAGCAGACACTTTCTTTTTCAGTTTTTAGCGTCCGTTGTCCGACTATGTGTTAATAACACGCTGCTGATATGCCAAAATTAACTAAATGGGTTTTATTTCTGTAAAAAAAAAAAAAAACAAACGATGGTGGGTAAGTAATGTAATCGGGGTATGCCCGAACACCCGGTAACACCGGTAACACCGACTACCGCGGCAAGCCTAGTTTGGAGAAGACGTTAAACATACTGTACTGTTTTCAAGTTTTTTTTATATAATTTTTTGGGCTTTTTGCCTCTATTAGATAGTGACAGTGATAGTTGTGAAAGGGGGAAAGAGAGGATATGACATGCAACAAAGGGCTGCGGGTCAGATTCGAACCCCAGGCCGCTGTGGAAGGTCTCAGCCTTAGTACATGGGGCACCCGCTCTACCAGGTGAGCTACTGGGGCGTCCCTTCAGTACTGTTTTCTGACCATTTTCTCATCATAACTGTGCAGCGGTTACTTTTGTGTCATTCAGTTCAGCTGTCCATCCACCCTTTGTAAACACAAGGTAGACAGACGACAACTGATTTCACTTCTCTGAACTGTTGGCCATGTCTGCTTTAATCAAGCTTTCCACAAGGCTGTTCACATATCTGTTATTTATCTGGCATTAGATTTTCAAACTGGTAAAATGTGAAGCCTTAGTACACTATGTCTGGAATAGAGAAAAAGACCTTCATAAATAACTCTTCATTACATGCTTGGTTAGGTTGCATAAAGAAATACACAAGAAGCCATCTTGCATGAGGATCCTGGATGTGAAAGGCATTGTACAAATCCAGAGCCGGTCCTTTGTGAATGTGCAACTTCAATCACAAATCATTTGCATTTTGCCAATAGCTCAGGGGGTCATGAGTGTCAAGTTAAGCACATCCATCCGGGTATTTTATGAGTAGGACATTAGGCAGACCAGAAAATAGCCTGTGAGACAACACTCTGACCACCAGCTCTTTCCCTTTGGTGGAAGATTGAAGGACCCGAGAGGAGACTGAACAGATATAAAAACTAATTTATTCCTGTAGCCAAAACGATTTTTAATGCCAGGAAGTAATACTCGTGGCCGGGTGCTGTAAGTCGCCACTGTGCTCTTTAAAAGCCAAAAGCTTTTATAAACATGCTGTACACTTGGTTGCAGTTGTGTGATGTCCTGATTCAGCAACTAGGTGGTGTGTTGCTGTTTTTTAGTGCTTTGTTGTGATGATTTTCACTTTCTTTCTATATCATAAAAGTGTTGTCTAAGACAGTTTTTTTCTTAAAATGCATCTGGGTTTGTTTGTATCTTCCAATGTCGCATCACCGTATGATGAGCTGGCAAAAAAAAAATCATTGTTAGCTACTGAGCAACAAACATAGAGCAAGACTGAGGAGCAACAAGACTATTAAAGAGGAGTGGAGGGCTGTTTTGAGATTGTGTGAGTGTGTGAATGGTGGGTGGGGGTGTTTAAAAGAGAAAGGGAAGAACAAATGTAGCTGTTGTGGTGACTTGGTCAGAATCATAACAACCTAAAAATCGATGACAAAAAAATAAAAAAAACACATGAAAGAGAGAAAAAGAGACACAAACAGACAACCTGAGAAAGAAAAGAGAGAGCACAAGAGACAGACAGAGAGTATCAGTATATTAGTGGCTTTGTCAGAAATGTGACGAACCGCAGACTCAGGAACTCTAAAAAACAACGTGGAAGAATAAAAAATGAACAACTGAACCTCTGCTTTCAGTCACTGAGGACATTTCATATTCAACCCAACACGACTCCAGGATTATTATTATTAGGATATTACTGGAAATATTATACTGACATAAGAGAGTCATTTTTAAAACCCATCATCATGGACAGAAATCCTATCATCCCTATAGTTTGGGAGAGATTTCTGAAATAGCTCTCATGGCTGCTAAATCTGCATATGACAAGGGAAAACCTGTGAGACCACTAATGTTTGTCCATACATTTACATGCATACTAATATTCCAATATTATTCCAAATATGACAATATTTTGAATTCCCATTGGATATTGTGATTTAGGCCTTATTCTGAATGGAGCATTTTCCGATAAAGACATGTGGCCTATGCCGATATTATTCCTGTTTGTGGAGTATTCTTTGGACATGCACACACTGCATTCAGAATATGCTCAATCGGGGTTCTTACGGTAGTTTACGACGTGCGGCCCTGCACTGTCTTGCTTGTTCACGGCCACCTCTGTGTGTTGTACACAAACCAACTAGCCGACAGTTTGCAGAAATGTATGCCCAAAAGAAACGCCCACATTTCTGTTCAGAAGGAGGAACACGCCTACTTTTAAACATTATGAAAGACTTGGATATCAAGAGGTTTTTGAATATGCGCAAATATCGCAACGCCAACCTTTTCAAGAAGGTGGTAGAAGGAACGAAAGATGGAGGCTGGCGGTCAAACAAGTCCACCATTGTTAATCAGAGTATTCACGGCATGTAAATGGGAATATCAGTGGACTTCATTTTCATTAACCAAGTAAACGGCTTAGTAGGAATATTGTCTTCTTCAGAATAAGGGCAAAAAACAGAATATTTTGTGCATGTGAACTATTCTCCTGTTATCTGAGTTGTGTTTGGATGTGTGTTTTTCTGTTTGTCCACCTCGGTGAGTCCGTTCTGCAGGTAATTGCTGTGTTGCATCTCCTCTTAACAGAATGGCAGTCATTTTCCCTAATGTCTTTTTTCATCATGGGGGGAAATAGCTGGCATTTAGCCAGCACTTTACTATGTGTCTCAACCCATTAACTAGCAGTTTAGATATAACACAGCGCACCTCAATTACTAGGTGCCTCAACCCATTGCCTGGCAACATAACATATTAGACAGCTTAGCTCACTTATATGTGTCTGAATTTATTAACCAGTCTCTTACTATATAGAGGATCATTTGGTATGTGCTTGTCTTGTTAGGTGTTTGCTTCAAGAGGTAGCATTTAGTTAATGAAGGACGAGAGAGTCTGAACAAGAAGACAGGTGAGGAATTCATTCTGTCTTTATCTAGCTAACTTACTGTCTTTAAGTTCATTACTGATCAGTGCACTATAAATACAAGTGCTTAAAATGGAAGTACATCAACACAATCTGTGTGACTCACCGCATGCGTGTGTATTGTTTAGTTACATTCAATATAATGATGTAGTTGATAATAGAAATGATCAGATGTGTTATACACAACAGAAAGTAACTTTCCCTCATGAAGGAACACTCAGTTGGCAGTTTGTTAGGTACACTTGGGAAGGGATGTCAAGATTGAGTTTTTTGAGAGAAGACGTTTCACTCTGTTGGAGTTGTTGTAACTGCAAAAACACTTGCAAACTGTACAGTGGTGTTACCGAGTGGATGTGCTTCCCCAGAGCCGGCCCGTGGCATATAGACGGTATAGGCGAATGCTCAGGGAGCCATCCATCCATCCATCCATAGGATGGATGGGAAGAAAAAAAAAGTATAACTTATACTTACTTACTATTTTGTTTACTAATACTATTTTAATATTACAAAAACAGCCCACAACAACATAACTACGTAGGCCTTGTTTTCTGTGTTGCCCGCAGCATCTCCCCGACATTTTTTTATGTTTGCACTGGTTTCTTTAACATTGTATTTATAATTATGTCACTTGTTTCTTTAATACTGTTTTTATATAGTGTTTTTTTTTTTTAATTTCCAAAATAAAACAATGTCAAAGACATAAAGCTATGCAGTTTCTATGTGAGTGTATGAACAAAATGATTGGTGGTGGAAATGGCTGCGATGCAAGGGCCACCAGCTAAAATCTTTCCTAGGGCACCAAATTGGTCAGCGCTGGCTCTGTTCTTCCCTCACAAGAGATTTTTTGCTGAGTACTGATATCGGTTGCAGACAGCAATTTTGGACTACCGTCTAGTTACTCACGGAATTAACGTTAATTAGTGACAGCTGGTATGACCTGCCGCGGCGAGGTGACGTTTGTCTTTTTAACTGGCGAAAATGCCGGCCAGCACCAGCTTAGTATGGTAAGCTGGTACCTGAATGTTTTGTGCACTGCTATTCTTTGCCATTTACAAAGAGAGAGTTAGAGTCAACTCTGGGCTTTGCAAATTTGCAACTTTTTCACATCCACACTCTAATTTTCACTCGCATATGCAGTGAAAAGCTGTACTGCACTTTGACACTTAGACACTGTTTTATCCACCTCAGCCTGCTAGACTATAGAAAGTAACTGATTTTGATCGACTTCAGACATATCTACACCGAGGTAGAAGTAGCATAATGCAATACAATTCAACACAGCAACACAAGACACAAAACTAAAGCCTCCAAAAAGTTTTATCTTCGTATAACTGCTTGAACAAAACATTTCATAAGTGTAAGTCTGTTTTATCGAGGTGTACCTAATAAACTGGCAACTGATTGTATTGTATACTGTATTACTTGAATTAAATACCCAATGAATCCATCGGTACCATAGCTTGTCGTTAACTTAGGCAAACTTTTGGTGAGGAAAAACTGGCATGGTCATTTTTAAAGGGGTTCCTTGACCTCTGACCTCAAGATATGTGAATGAAAATGGGTTCTATGGGTACCCACTAGTCTCCCCTTTACAGACATGCCCACTTTATGATAATCACATGCAGTTTTGGGGCAAGTCATAGTCAAGTCAGCACACTGACACACTGACAGCTGTTGTTGCCTGTTGGGCTTCAGTTTGCCATGTTATGATTTGAGCATATTTGTTATGCTAAATGCAGAACCTATGAGAGTTTCTGGACAATATTTGTCATTGTTTTGTGTTGATAATTGATTTACAATGATGAATATATACTTGACAAATCTCCCTTTAAGCTACATTGTGAACAGATAAAAAATATGTGATTAATTTGAGATTAATCGCAATTAACTGTGGACAATCATGCACTTAATTGTGATTAATATTTGAATCAATTGATACCCTTATAAATTATATAACAATGACAATTATCTCTAATGCAACCACTTATACAGCAAACAGTCCTATGCAATACCTTTTTTCATCGTCTTTCCTCTCTAATCAGGAGTGATCTGAGGATTATGAACATTCACAGAGATGACCAAGAAAACACAGCATAGTCAACAGTTCAGCCACGGGATCCAGTAGTCAAACAAGAGGCGGCAAACTATATATGATAATCAGCGTTAACAAATACAAGATATGCTAATCTCAATGTCTTGCCATTGTAATATCTGTGCTTAATATTCAACACTAAACAGTCCAATGATATGATTTAAGGATAAGTAAATTCAAAAGGCAGTGGCAACATATGCATCCTGACACACGCACACATGTTCAGTGACAGACAGAGAGAACGAATGGCAGCATTTATTACTTGCCAGGCAGTGGTCCGGTTTAGCTTCAGTGTTGCCTTAAGCAAATTAGAAAGAGAGAGAGAAAGAGAAAATGGGGGTGGAGGAAGTCAAAGGCAATGAGGGGGGTTAGGCAAAGAGGAAGGCTCGGAGAGAGAGATGGAGAGGAAGAGTGAGTGTGAAGAGCAAACGGAGAGGGTTGAATAAAGCTTCCGGGCCCCAGAAGGCCGAGCTCTCAGACATTTTAATCAATAACCGCAGCTCTATCAAAGGACGGCTGATAGGCCAGAGACAGAGGGATTGTTCTGCACTCAGTGCCTCACCCCTAAGGAGTGACTCAACACTCTGGGACAGGGTGAGGAGGAAGAGGGCGGCAGAGACAGATGGATGAGGAGAATGACAAGGAATAAGGAAAGGACAGATAGCAAGGCAGAGGGAGAGAGAAAAGAGCAGACAATAGAGACACAATTATGGCGACGCAGGGAGGCAGAAGAGGGTGACGTTTTTTTGATAGATTTTCTGCTAGTGTTGGTTATTTTCTGCCATTATGTCACAGACGGAAAATTGGTACCGTGTGTGTGTGTGCATGTGCAAAATCAAAATCTTTTATGTGACTTCACAGACTGCTGCAGCTCAGATATAAAGACTCTCTGTGAAACTTTATGTATTTATTTATGTGTGTGTGTGTGTGCGTGTGTGAGAAAGGGGGAGAGGGGGAGAGGGGATGCTGTTGTCTGAAAGTAGTTCAGTGTAGTGTCTGATACAGAGAAGTAGAGAGAGGAACAAGAGAGTCTGTGTGTGTGCATGTGCCTGGTTGTGTGCTAACATACAGTAATGTGTGTCGAAATAAAAGAAACAGAAGAAATGATTCACACCTTAACATTTTTCGAAATAAATGTGTTCTGGAAATTTAAATAACATTCTTCGATAAGTTTGCTGGATTCCTTGGTTATACACATGGGAGCTAGTGTTGAAAAAGGAATGTGGAAATTAGTGTAAAACAAACGAAAACACACTTGAAACCATCCTGCGATAGGATCACACCAGCCGAGACGCGGAACCGGTTCATACCCCCCTACTTTCGGTGCCCTTGCTCTGACCACACCCGTCTTTGAACTCAACCTTCATTTTGATCTCAACTACACACCTGTAACGTTTGGTGACTGCATCTTGCATGGTTGTGACGCTATCGCGGTGCAAATCTGTCCATGATGCCACACATACACACAATCACAGAGTGAAAACAATACCAGCCACACGCTGTAGCTGCTGGTAAAAAGTGTGAAGTGTGGACCTGAACTTTTGTTTATATCCATTAATTTCAATATTTAGCACCGCTATTGTTTTCCCTTGATAGTGTGCAGCCACTGTTTATAAGATATTATTTATAAAATGTATGTTACAGAGCTGCCAACACTTATATTTTACCCCTAATTTGTTATATTTAAATATTTGTACCTAACTGTAGAAGTGCAGACAAGTAAAAGATGCTATTATTTTTTTATTTTTAAATTTTGTTTTTTATTACAAGTTTCCAACATTTGTGGCTGAATGATATTCCTAAACTTCATAAAAAAATATTCCATTTTAGACGTTCAAATTAGTAAAACAGCGTACTGTATATGTAGGTATCTGTTATGTGTTTTAGCTTGGGCAATATGAATAACATCCTCTATTATGGTAGATCTATCTAGCCATAGCTACAGTCCCCTCGAAAAACTATTGGAACAGAGAGGCCAATTCCTTTATTTTTGCTGTACACTGAAAACATTTGGATTTGACATCAAAAGATGAATATGAGACAAGAGATCAGGATTTCAGCTTCTATCTCCAGGTATTTACATCTAGATCTGTTAAAAAACTTAGAAGTTTGAACCCACCCATTTTTCAAGTGAGCAAGATTATTGGAAAATATGACTGACAGGTGTTTTTTGTCGCCCAGGTGTGTTCTATTACATTGATTAATCAAACAATAAATAGCGCTGAATGTCTACTCTCAGTTTCAGCTCTGGGTTTAAGTGCAGACTGCATTTATAGTTCAAAAGGTGTAACCAGCATGAAGACCAGAGAGCTGTTTATGGGAGAAAAGCAAGCAATTTTGAAGCTGAGAGAAGATGGAAAATCAATCAAAGCCATTGCACAAACATTGGCCATAGCCAGTACAACCCTTTGGAATATCCTGAAGAAGAAAGAAACCACTGGTGTACTGAGCAACAGACATCGAACCGGTAGACCAAGGAAAACATCAGCAGTTGTTGACAGAAACATTGTGAGAGCTGTAAAGAAAAACCCTAAAACAACTGTCAGTGACATCACCAACAACCTCCAGAGGGCAGGAGTGAAGGTATCACAATCCACCGTTCGCAGAAGACTTCAGGAACAAAAGTACAGAGGCTACACCAGAAGACGCAAACCAATCATGAGCAATAAGAATAGGAAGGCCAGATTGGAGTTTGCCAAAAAGTACAGAGACGAGGCTCAAAAGTTGTGAGACAAAGTTTTATGGACTGATGAGACAAAGATTAACCTGATGTGATGGGAAGGCTAATGTGTGGAGAAAGAAAGGATCTGCTCATGATCCCAAACACACAAGCTCATCTGTGAAACACAGTGGAGGTAATGTCATGGTTTGGGCTTGTATGGCTTCTTCTGGGACGGGGTCATTGATCTTCATTGATGATGTAACACATGTTGGCAGCAGCCAAATGAACTCAGAAGTCTACAGGAACATTTTGTATGCCAATTTAATGAGAGATGCAACCAAACTGATCGGGAGATCCTTCATCATGCAGCAAGACAACGACCCAAAACACACTGCCAAAACAACCAAGGAGTTCATCAAGGGAAAGAAGGGGAAGGTTTTAGACTGGCCAAGTCAATCTTAAACCCTATTGAGCATGCATTTTACCTGCTAAGGAGGAGACTGAAGGGAGATACCCCCTGAAACAAACAACAACTGAAAGAGGCTGCGGTGAAAGCATGTAAAAGCATCACAAAAGAGGAATGCATACAATTGGTCATGTCAATGGGTCACAGGCTTGATGCTTGTTGTTCTTGCAAGCAAAGGATTTGCAACTAAATATTAAGTATTATTTACTTTAATCTATTTTGAGTCTATCTGCTCATATGCTTTTGTTCACCTAAAAATGTGGTGCTCCATTACAAACGATGCTATCTTCTAAGTTTTTTTAACAGATCTAGATGTAAATACCTGGAAATAGAAGCTGAAATCCTGATATCTTGTCTCATATTCATCTTTTGATGTTATCTGTCTGTCTCCATCTCCCCCGTTTCAGTGTCCGGGACAGTGCCGCTGCTGCACTACTGTACACACACACACACCTCTAAACACAACAAACAGCGATATCCATCTGAGAATAACTAATAATAATTAATGTTGAATATGAATAATGAATAATGTTGTGGAATTATTTCTTATTTCATGGCCTATTTTGGGATTTATACATTATTATTATCATTACCATGGCAATGGTCGAAGCTTTGAAGCATTCGGGTCAGCCCTAATCATAATATATTCCCTTTTCTGGAAATGTAGTTGAGTAATCAAGCAGGAGATAAAATTAAACAGAGGGGAATGTGTATTTTACATATACCTGAAAAATCAAGGATGTTCATCACATCGATACAAAATATCTTGCTTTAACAGATTGACCCAAGAAGGAATTTCTTTGCATCCAGTATAGACAGAAGGAAGAATTATATTGACCATTAACCTTTTTAATGAGATGTGAATATTGTTTTAAGAATTCAGGTTTCAAAAAAGGTGAACCTACCAATCCTTTAAATCCAATAATGCCAACGATGCCCGCATTTGTCTAATACATCCAGAAAGGCACAGCTTTCTGGATAGAAACCATATAGACAAATGTTCATCTTGTCATGGTACATATCGTCCTATCACCCACTCCTATCTGAACAGTTTTGTTTTGTGAAACTCCTGATGATGCTTGAAACTGGAGGCTGAAATCCAGCTGGGAGGGAAGAGGATTAGAGTAACATCATTGGTGCTTTAAAGATGTGACTCATGACGTTTACCTCTTTCCTCTCCTCTTCCTCCTATGTTTGTTACATATCCGTCTTCTTTGCAGAAATACTGACTGCAAAATAAATGACGTAACCCTGACGGAAATGAAATCAGTTAAAACCAGAGTTGGAGACACAGTTTGGTTTCTGGAGGGAGACATGCAGTCTCTGTAACTCTCCACGGGTTCAGAGTGTGGCGCGTTGTTCAAGAACCATGTGCTAAGCGTTGCAAAGCTCCGAGCACTTAAAATGCTTTCTATTTAAACTCTGCAACCCACTGTGCTTGTTTCTCCAAATGTGTGTGTGTGTGTGAGACTGAAACCATCTCTGTGAGTCTCAGAAGAATACGCAAGTGTGGAAGTGTAACAATCGAGTTGTTGAAATGCACACAGCTCATCTGAAGGTGTGTGTGTGTGTGTGTGTGTGATCATATGTGTGTGAGAAGTGATTAATAGCACAGTTCTGCAATGCCCAGTTTCATTTGAGGTGCACGTGTGTGTCTGTGTTACTGTGTGTAAATTCACGGCTTGCTTTCTTTCCGCTTCTTTGATCAATCCGTTCTAGAAAAAAACCCACCTCAACTCATGTTACCAATAATTAATGCTGAAGCATCTAATTTATCATAGATGTCATATCTCAGAGCTGTAATGTGAAATTAAAACATACCAAACCCTGCATCATGCTAGATATAAATTCAAAAGGATGCTCGAAAAAGGTCTTGGTAGAGCTCCATTTGAATTTGAAATGATTGTGATTGCGTTTAAATACCCCTCATTTGAATTTTGCAAATCTTTTGAAATGAATCCAATCAGGGAGTGATTGTAAATGCTAAACCTGAAGTATCACTTTTTGTGACTGAAATAATACAATTTGACACATATTTGACCATCAAACTCTTATTTGCTTCTTGACGTCATAGAGTGACTAATAAGAACTTGGTTGAACTTGCTGAAATGACATATGTGTGTGCTTCATTCCTGTCATATCACATCACAGGTATATTCCTCTCAGTGTAGTGCATCCCTCTGCTAGCACCGTGCAATTGTCAAGGTGTTTGTTCCACATGTCAGAATCTCACTAAAAGCTAATTATTTTCTCCAAGCTCCATTACCAGCAGGCTTCACATCAGGAGACGCACACATTCATCAGTGTGTCTGAAATTCAAGCCCACTTTTAAACATTTTGGCTGATTATCACACCACCATGGGGCCAATCAGCACCGTATTTACAGTGGCCCTCAATGCTGACCTTTTACCACTGGCAGGGGCTCTTTTAAAGAGATCTGAGAGTGACTTGTGACGGTGAGTCACCAGTGTGTTTTGCTTTCTTGCCAGTAATCTTGTTGTTATATGACCTGTGTTAAGAGTTAGTTAGATAACTCACTTTGTAACCAAACTAAACATACAAAGCTGCTGGTGAAAAGAGTGATCATGGGCTGATTTAATTAGACGTTAACAAAGACTTCAATATTTTGGTTTGACAGTTATTTCCTTAACATGTGAGGAAAACCTCAAGGCATATTTTAGCTCACTAAATGGCACACCGCTCAAAGATTCAAAGCAGCAGCTCAAGATATGAAAAGTAGAAATCCTCAATGGAGTTTCACAGTATACTCAGCCCTATCTCATGGGAAGGCGTATAAATAACACAGCATTACAAGGACATTCGGTGTGTCAC
>CAKAOH010025807.1:0-21627 GCA_916701665.1 Sebastiscus tertius | reverse complement strand
GATTCCAATTTGGCCCCAATTTCATTAAGTGGATACAAACATTATATTCTAATCCGCAGGCTACTGTTAAAGTGAATGGGTTTTTATCAGACCGATTTGTCCTAGAGCGCGGCTGTAGACAGGGTTGCCCTCTTTCGCCCCTTCTGTTTGATATTAGTATTGAACCTTTGGCACAGCTTATCAGGGACAACGATAACATAAAAGGACTGACAATAAATGGGGAACAGCATAAATTGTCACTGTACGCAGATGATGTGCTTTTATATTTAGCGGAACCTACAACAACAATCCCACACTTAAAGGATCTCATCTCCGTATATGGGTACTTTTCGGGTTATAAAGTTAATGTGGATAAAACAATGGCTATGGATATAAGTGGTGGAATTTCGCAAACTGTGAAACTCCAGAGCGGTTTCAGATGGCCTAAAGATGGCATCAAATATCTAGGCATCCAAATACCCCCATCATTAAGAAATTTATTTGATGCAAATTACAAAAGTTTGATTCATAATGTTGGTAAGGATTTGGACCGATGGGCAACGCTCCCCCTATCTTTGTTAGGCCGAATTGAGAGTGTACGCATGAATGTGCTGCCTAAGCTTCTCTATCCATTTCAGATGTTGCCTATTGATATTCCTAAGCCCACATTTGATAAATTGGACAGGTTAATTTCAAAATTCATATGGCAAGGAAAGCGGCCAAGAATCAGACTAAAAACACTGCAGCTATCTAAACCAAAGGGAGGGCTCAAACTTCCAAACCTAAGATATTACTTCTGGGCTGCACAGTTAAAACCTTTGACAATATGGACCCAGGATTGTACACATACACGCTGACTTAACATAGAAAAAAGTCTTTATGTGAGGCCCCTACAGATCTTGCCTTTCTTAGATGTCCCCTTACGAGAAACTCAAATGGGCGAATGGACTAAAGTTACACTAACAATTTGGAGAAAAATCAAACTAGCATTTGGACTGCCCAAAGCAATTTCAGCATAAACCAATATTGGATTCATAAAGGATTTGATAATATGCACCGAAGCACATCTAGTGACCAACTCTAATAGCTGGAGGGAATTCAAATGGAAAGTGATTTCAAGATTCTTTCGTACACCAGAAATAGTGGCTAAAATGGGCCCTACACACTCGAATAAATGTTGGAGAAATTGTGGTACACATATTGGCAACCATAATCACATACTTTAGGCATGCCCCAAATTAAAAACATTTTGGGAAGAGGTATTTCGGGCACTCGAAGATGTATTCGACCAAAATTTCACCAAAGATCCAAAAATGGCACTGCTGGGAGCAATTCCAGAAGGCATTGATGGAAGAGCCAAAAAATATCTCTTACAAATATTGCTTACAGCAGCAATTAAATGTATCACAATTAAGTGGCTAAAACCTGAGCCCCCAACATACAATTTATGGCTCGAGAAGGCATGGGAAATCTACCACATGGAACAAATAACCTATTCCCTAAGACTCCAAAAAGACACATTTGTTAAAAGGTGGAGCCCTGCCATGATTGTATAATGCAGTGATCGATGTTCTGAGTGTTCTTGTACATCCTGGATCATGCTTGTGTCTTTGTCTTCCTGACCCAGGTCACTTCTCTGGGCATGTGCACGCATCCATACAACACACACCCATACAACACACCTCCCCTCCCTTACCTCCGACCCTTACCACATTTATCAATATTTAAATTTATTTATTTACTCAATTTTACTTTATTATATTTTAATTATTTGGATTGTCTAGGTCTGTGTCCTCCCTTTCTCTTTGAATCCAATTGAAATTACATTTTAATACTAAGTCTTGTTTTTTTTTTGTTTCTTTTGTGTTTTCTCTCTCCCCCTTGTTTTAAGCTGTAAGATTTTGTACAAAAACTGAGACAGCTATAAAAATGAAAATACAGTGGTATAGATTGTCATTATGATTGTATAAGTTGCTGAAACTGCAATAAAAACTAAGTTAAAAAAAAAAAGAACTGGACCACGGAGCAATGGAAGAAGGTGGCCTGGTCTGATGGATCACATTTTCTTTTACATCATGTGGACGGCAACGAGTTGGAGGTGTTGACTCAGCCTCCAGATTCTCCAGATCTCAATCCAATCAAGCATTTGTGGGATGTTCTGGACAAACAAGTCAGATCCACGGAGGCCCCACCTCGCAAATTACAGGACTTAAAGGATCTGCTGCTGACGGCTTGGTGCCAGATACCACAGCAGACCTTCAGAGGTCTAGTGGAGGCCATGCCTCGACGGGTCGGGGCTGTTTTAGCGGCAAAAGGTGGACCTACTCAATATTAGGCAGGTGGTCATAATGATATGGCTGATCGGTGTATATTTGTGTGACTTCTGTCAGTTTATTGAAAAAAAAAAAGTTTGTTCACCTTTATATTTTCTTTTCTTAAGGTAAAAGTTATCCCACAGGTCACAGAAGAAGCTTTGTGACTTTTCACTTTCTGCTGAACGTCCATGAAATTACCTTTAACAGTTCATGATCAACTGAATTATGTTGACAGAGCTTGAGTTTGAATGACTTTTGAAGATGAAAAGCACTGAGAAGGAAAATGTAATATCTGAGAGTCAATGTATTATTTCTCAAACCACCTAAAGACACTTCTTTGTATGTAATTATGGCATCTTTCAAATCATTCTAGCATTGCTTTTGTGTTTGTTGAAAGATGAGACCATCCCAGTAAATGCTGGTACAGTCTGTGTTGTGTTTCAGCCCATTCATCACTCACATTAAGACACTGTAATATTAAAAAGGACACAGTCAGAGCATCTTTTTTGATCCCACCACTACGGGATGCAAAAGTAAAAACAGTTTCCCTGCAGTGGCTTTAAGTATTTTTCTGTGCATGATCTAAAAACTGATACATCAACGTCTACAACTGCAGGGAACCTCGTCGGCTCTCTCAATCTGTATGAATAATCTATCTGTATGAGTCATAAATCTACAACTCCAAAGTTTCCCCAAAACATTGTTATTAACGATGTGCA
The DNA here is from genome assembly GCA_916701665.1 of Sebastiscus tertius. Classification (NCBI taxonomy): domain Eukaryota; kingdom Metazoa; phylum Chordata; class Actinopteri; order Perciformes; family Sebastidae; genus Sebastiscus; species Sebastiscus tertius. The sequence continues at coordinate 18,614 of CAKAOH010025807.1, read as the reverse complement.
ATTTAGTGTTCACTTGGATCCTGTGGGGGAAGGAATATTCAAATAATTTATGGAAAAGTAGCAATTCTGCATTGAATAATTAATAATAACAGGTAAAAAGTTGTGCAATAAAGTAAAACTACTTCACCTTTCAGAGTTTTATATTATTATTATTATTAGGGCTGTCAAAGTTAAGTTAAGTTAAGTTATCTATAAACTGTACATCTGCAAAGTAACATACTGTGAGTGTACATAGCTGTCAGATAAAGGATTAAAATACACAAATGCATTGGTATAGAAGTGTAAAGTAACATGAAGTGGAACTACTCAAGTGAGTACCTCCAAATTGTACTTAAGTGCAGTCCTGGAGTTAGTTTTTTTTGTTCGTTTCAAACAGCTGAATCAGCCTCCAAACCTGCTACTGTCTGTTTTTGAGATATTCTGTAGTCTGCTGCATTCAGTGAAAAGTTAGCACTGCACCACGAGCTGGACGGTCTGCAGTGACAGTACAATATAAGTACTTGGGCAGCAGCCACAGTTCATCCGATTGCTGCTCCGTCTGCCCTTGCAGCCACCAGGGACTCTGCCGTACCACCTTCCTAACAAGGACTTCTATAGAGTGTCACCCTCGTCCTCCAAGGCACTACTTCCTTCAGCTGAAATGCATCATTGTTAGCATGCATATTGTCCTTTAATGAACACCAGTCATAGTTGATTAATCTTGTATTCAGAGTAGAACATATCATTAGTCATTGTCTGACTAGTTTGTATAACAGCTGGTAATTCCTCTTAAAATGAGTGCATCTGCATTAAAAATTGATTTATTAAGTATGGAGCAGAGACCATAGATATACTAATTACAGGAACAGCTTATTCACAGTGAACCCTGGAATCTGAAGACTGTAGGTAGGACTTTTAAAGGGGAACACCAGCTGAATTCATCCAATCACTACTTGCCAGCAACTCAAACTTGTGATGTCATCAAGTTTAAAGTCTGGAGCTGCTCGAACCCAATCTCACGGGAAGGCGTATAAATAGCATGACATTTCTGTGTGTCATGATAACGCATTTTAGCCTTTTTGCGTGTAATTTATATGCAATGGGCTTGACATTGTCAAAGGGCTTTTCCGGTGTCATTTAACGTCACTTTGTGAAACGGTCACGGTTATGTTTAGGCAACAACACCACTTCAGTCAGGTTTAGGAAAAACATCATAGTCGGGCTTAAATATCTATGCAAACTAAATAAAACAACACACTTGGGACCAGGGTTTATACTAGACTTTTTTTTTAATAATATTGAAGAATTCTGGCCAGAAAGAACAACTACCGGACATATGTTTTAAATAGCCATATAATAGCCTATATTTGACATAACTTGAAAATAAGTGAAATGAAGAAGCAGTTTAAAAATTTAAATAATAGGCTGGTTGGTCCAATTTCCACGTTTGTCAAATTCAAAATAGTGTTGTGTGGCTCATAGGGCTGTAGCCTACTGAATAGTTTGAAGCTTCATTCGTAACGTTGGCATTCAAATTATTATTAATACCCTACCAAGACATCGCGTGCAATAGTCCACCGTCTCTTCCTCTCTGTCTTTCTCAGGCACGCACACTCACAGCGAGCGTGACGCCGCACTCCTTATCTCCATAATTATCTCACACCGAAGTCCAAAAGTCAAAATTGATTTAAGAAACATAGATTGAATCATTATTTATATCCTCATTATAGTGGATTAGTTTGTTACGCATTTACACAGTCAGCTGGCTGTGTATGAAGACTGGCTTTTTTCCCAGCACACAGAACGGACAGCCAGCGGACCGTGAGGAGATAGTTGATGAATTGGATTAAAAGCAGAGCGGAGGCATTTACACTTTAGTAATATAAGTTTATATTTAAGTTGCCTCGGCAACATACAGTATCTTACAATATTAGGCTATTTAATATGCTATTAATTAATTCATTAATTAGGCATATTTCCCAACAGACATTTTGGACTTTGATCATTTAATCTGTCAGACAGCTATACGTGATGGCGGCTAAAAAACGGCTAACGTAAACCCTGCTTGGGACATGAACACCAGTCTCGAATACCGATCTCTTGGTTAAAAGTCCAGTGTTTGTTGGACCCATCCAGCTCCCCTTCCGCCCGCAATCTCTCACAGTTTTTATTCTACGTCACTAGCTCTGAGTGTAGCATATCTATGCGGATGCTCTTGCCTTGCAGTCGGTACAGGCTACATGGCGTACACATGACACGTCAAAAGCAACAAAGGTGTTGTTATTGCACGCTAAATGGCTCGCGAATTATCGTGTCATTCATACGCCTTTTCGTGTGATCGGGCTGGCTCCATAGACAATGAATGGGAGACTGATTTTGTGGACCCACACAATGTTTTTTTCTTTTTTATACCCAAATGAGCTTCATTCTATTGCAGTGTTGTCAGTTGTGAAACAGAAAATGTTCCCATATAGTCAGAACATTCCCCTGGGTGCTCTCAGTGTCATCCAGAACAGGGGTTCTCAACCTTTTGTAACTTGAGTTCCACTTCTCATTGTTCAAAAATTTCCGAGGACCACCTTCCCAAATAAATGACAAACAGGGCTATAAATATGTGTTATGCCACTGTCAGGTGTACTGACCCACATAAATATTCAGTTTACCCTCTACCATCACTGCCTGCCACTATGAATCCAAAGTATTCAGGGACGTATTTCCTCACCACATGCATTGGAGCTTTTACTGGAGCAGGGTTGTCTCCATCATCACTTTTTTTTTTCAAAAACCGCTCCATTTCGTGTCACTGCATCCAGGACATATATCAAAGAATGTATATTACAAAGAAGTGAAAGTCATTTGGTTGTTCCGCATACAGCTAGCAGGAAGCTGGCAGAACCGGAAATGTCACATAAGCATGCAGGGCGGTGCAGTCCCATGTGTCTGATGCGCATTTATTATGCCGAGGAAAATAACTCTGGATGTGGCTATTACTTGATTTTACGAATTTTAGGACATAATGATTTAGGACATAAAAAATTATCCTCTGATTTACAGACGTGTCTTTATACATCCATAGCCACAGACTCATTGGCGTTTTCAGTCCAAAATTGCGGCAGCGCTACCGCAGCGCCATCTAGCGGCTGTTGTCAAAAAAGCAAGTTTTGTCTCTTTGCTTCTATACTCTTTGCATATACAGTATGTCTCTAAAGAAAGAGACTTGTGGGTACCCATAGAACCTATTTTTATTCAGATAACTTGAGGCCAGAGGTCAAGGGACCCCTTTGAAAATGGCCATGCCAGTTTTTTTCTATGGCACAGTTCCACACTTTATACCCTATGACATCACAAGTTTGAGTTTTAGCGCTCTAATTTTTGGATTTGGAAGAGAGTTGTTTATGTTTACTAATATTTTTGGACCGTCTTAGACCATAAGAATGACAAGTATGGAATTTGAAAAAGGGCGTAGTTCCCCTTTAAATTGATGTCAATATTATGGGCCTAAAAATAGCAAATTTGTGCTGAAACCAGTTTAAAGAATACACTACAAAAGAAGCATTAAAAACAGATGTCCTAGTGAGCATATTAAGTCTCTTTCCCACAGCCATAAAAAGACAAGGCCTGTCCTGTAATGTCACATTACTATCCACATGGGAGTCAATGTAGAAGTGATGGACGAGGTGAAGGTTTCAGTGCCAAGGATGATTTTCCGGTTCATAACTCTAAGCACAACTATAAAAAATGAAAAAAAAAGCTCATTTTGGAGTAACAGCTCAAACAAGCTTTATATGAAGCCGCACATAAAACCACTCCGAGTCGTACATCTTGCTGACATCACAGATTTGAGTCACGGGTCATTGGGTTTGAGCTCTGGAACAGGAGTCCTTTCGCTTTTCTTTACCAAACACACCGTAAACACTGCCATAACAGGACTGACAACATCCACAAACCCACTCAGTCACACCTTGCTCCCCTCTCTGCAGAGCCTCGCCTCCTCCATCTGCTACTGGATGAGTCCGCGATCACAGTCGCTCACAGAAACAGACTCCTTTAAACATCATTGTGTCGCATGCAAAAAAAACACTCACCGGGGCCTTGAACACACCGCATCACCCCACACTCGTGTGTTCACCCTCCTTCCATCAGGTCTAAACAAACGCCTCCACAGCGCTGCCAAGGACGAGACTTTTGTTTGGTGACTGTGCTGGATGTTTCAGTGTGGATGTAGGTGGTAGGTGTGTTTGTGTGTATCGACTGCTGATGATTCCTCACTGTCTTCTGTTCTCTGCTTTCTCTGTTTATATCCAATCTCATTCCATATCTATTGTTTTGTCTTTTATTAGCATATTTGTATTCCTTTGTTTGTTAAATATCTTATGACTACATAATTCAGAACATACTGTACTTGCTGTGGTCTTTTAAACTGTGTGGTTCAGGGCTGTAGGCAGGATTTTAAAAATGGAAAGATGGCTCTAACACAACCCCGTCCGCCTGAGACAATTCTGACAAGTGGCTAAAAAATTCTGGCAATTTCTTTTACTTTTTTACAAAAATCTGAAAATCCAACATTTTATTAATTCATTCAACTAGTATATCTCCCATAGACTGTATATAAGAAGTGGATGTATTCACTGTGACGTCACCCATTGGTTAGTGGACTACTGTTTTGAAGCCTCGAGTTAAGCCTTTTGGTCGTCGCTATCTTGGTTTTTTGCAGCCAGAAGTGACACGAGAGGGTGGAGCTAAGTACAACTGAATGCTGAATAAGACATTTTTAGGTGAACAAAATGTTTATAACTAACTTTCATGAACAGAAAACACACTGTGAAAGGGTTAAAGTTGTAAGACAGAAACACGGACAAGCCCAAGGCCGGACATCTCTGTGGTAGCGACCTCTCAATCACAAGGCAGCCACGCCCTAAAGCATCCCCTGCTTTAGGGTCTATTTGACTCTAAATGGGACCATAATTTACTAAATGAACATCATGTTGTATTGAAGAAGACTTGAAACTAGTGATTGAGACCATAAACTCATGTTTACAATGTTTACTGAGGTAATAAATCAAGTGAGAAGTAGGCTCATTTTCTCATAGACTTCTATACAATCAGACTTCTTTTTGCAACCAGATTAGTCGCCCCCTGCTGGCTATTAGAAATAATGACAGTTTAAGGCACTTCCACACTGGCTTCACTTTCCAGACCTGGTGGTAGCCTACTGATATCTCCTTATATTAGGGTCTTAATGTTGCTTCTCTACACGGTCAAGTATGTAACTCTGGTGGACACTTATTCCCTTTAATTTGTATTTATTTATTTATTTTTGCCTTAGTGTTCTTCCCAACAAGCTAACATGACATGGTCATTCCTTATGTTTTCTAGTTTCATGTGATAGCAATATCTTCACTCTAGCTTTACTGAGCCTGCTATACCCTCTGAAAGACAGAATAGCGAGTGGGTCGGATTGTGGGTCGGATTGTTAAAAGGTTAATAGTTTATATAATAAAAGATTGATACTTGAAATATCGCGATTCTATGCTGTATCGATTTTTTCTCCCACCCCACAGCTCACAGCTTGCAAAGGTGCACCATATTTCTCTCTCAAGCCAATCAGAGCAGACTGGGCTTTTTCAGGACAGGGGCTTAAAGAGACAGGCGCTAACACAGAGCTTTTCAGACAGAAGGTGAATACAGGTGTATTCAGACAGACAGTGTGAGAAAAATAATGTGTTTTTTGAACATTAAAGTATGTAAACATGTTCTAGTAGAAACCCAAAATACAAGTATGAACCTGAAAATGAGCATGTTATGTCCCCTTTAACATCAGGCTGAAAAGTGTTTCACTGCTTTCTCTGGTTGACAGTTACAAGTCTGTTTCACCTCTGACTACAACAACACACAGGTGTGCTTTGTTGCACCTGTAACCACACCCAATAGTGATGTCACAATGTCCCCCTGGAGTACACCTGTAGATCATTGCAGCAAGATGAAAAGTTGAACCACTAGAGGTCAGTAAAGACATTTTAGTGGGGAAAGTTACTCTTGAAATTGTGTTGTTTTATACACATATTGCATATTATGTATCAGTACAGGACAAATTCATTGTCAGCCCTACGTGAACCGAACGGGTAAGCTGATTTACTTTTTTCATGCAATATTATGCAATTCATTGTCAGGATCTCAGTCTCAAAGAGATTTAATATACCTGACTAAATGAAAGTTCCCTGCTGTTCACTGATGCAAAACTTGACTTTCTATCACACTGGCAAGGTTAAAATGTTATCATTGCATCATTAACTCTTACACTTTACTGTCAAAAGTCTCCCACTTTTCTGACTTCATCAGCCAGTTTTGAATGACTTCTTCACAAAGGAAACTATTTTTCACATTATTCATAATTACTTTTGCAACTTTGTCATTTTCTTGGCTTACAAGTCCTTACTTTAAAGGTGCTAAATGCCAGACTGGGAGCATTTCTATTGCCTCCGCACGGCTCTCAACATGACAACGACATCCGTAACGGCACCGTTGGTCGGGACGACATTATCAGCTGTAACTGCTGTATGAGCACAGTGCAGAGCGGCCGTGAGCGAGCCAGTGGAGCATGCTCACACGCACCAAAGCAGCAAAATAAATGAATAAATAAATAAATGACTCGATAAATAAATGAATAAATAAATATGTCATTAAATGTAGCAAAAATAATATTAAAAACAAATGTAGCCATTAATGAATTGATAAATTGTGACATAAATTGATATTTCTGTTTTAATTAGCTTTGTTATTTATTTTTGTATTAATTCTCTTTTTATTTATTCTTCTGTTCAATTTTATAGATTATTTTTGTATTCATTTTTATTACATTTATTTATTTATATTTGCATTTATTTTTAAATCTATGTATTTATTTATATATTTATGCATTTATTTATTTATGCACGATTTTCCCTTTGCATTTCACCCCTTATTTACCCCACCCCTCACCCCCCCACACTTATTTACTTGTATTCTTTGCTTTATACATTTCTTTACACATTTCTTTTTACATTTCTTTATGCATTTCTGCCTCATTATGCAAATAGGAGCGGTCACTCAACGTGTGTCATCATGGGGTCAGCTGTGTTGCAGCTCTGGCATCAGTTCAAAGTGCATCTAAACTTATGTGTAATAAGGCACCTGCAATCACCTCTTATTATTACTGACCTCACAACTCCCCCTGGTGCTGACTGAGGTGGATGCTCAATGAAGTGCAAGGAGTGAGTGTGCATCATGTGTGTGCTTGTGTGTGTGGTGGGTGGAAGGTTTCCTACAGTACATGTTGTGCAGACTAGAAAAGAGCTCCTCTACTGTCGTATAAAATACAGAGAGACGACTGTGCAGCTCTTTAAAGAATCAGTGAGAGATACTTGCACTGTCAGCAGTGCTGATTATTTCACAAGTACAAGCCTCCGCATTGGATTTTACATTTTGTTTCAGATTTATGAAAAAGAAGCACAGTGATTGTATAAAAAGGAGACTGCACAGGCAACCAAAAATATCCCTACAGGAATATTACAACTAGAGACTTCAAAGATACCTGAGGGAATGATTAGGATTCCTTAGAGGTATCTTGCATCCGTTATCTGCTCTAAAATAACAGACTGCTCTTGTCCTAATTAGAGTTTTTGAGTCAAACGGATAGTTTGAATCAAATGGACTGAATGGGCCCCGGCTACTGATTGCTGTGTATCCCAGCACCAGGCCTGCGGTGGTACCTGCAGAAAAACCAATTATCTGCACAATGAAATTAAATCTGGGAGGTTTCAAAGGTGCAATGAATAAGGCCTTTACTGTCCCATAGTGCAAAATGATCCAAATAAATCTGTGGTGGCAATAGGGTGGTTGATCAATAACAGTGACTCAACAGTTACCTCGCCAGGTGCTGAAATGTCTGGGTTTTAAACTTTTTAAAGTGACTTCTCAGGGAAAGACCATCAGCACAAACATCTGCTTTTCAAGCTAAACTACAAATACCGTCAAGCGGTTGTATGCCTCTGTCAACCAGTCATGTTGCAGTTTACATCCATGTCTGTCCAAAATGTCATCACTTCATCATTTCATCCTATTAGACATCTGTGTCAAATTGTCATAATTAGAGCCCGAGCACCGACAACGTTGGAAAAATTGAGCCCCTCATTCAGGTTTCACCTACATGTGTGAAATGTGGTAGGCAGATATAACATGTGGACCCTATTGAAACTGTAGGAATTAGGGCCGAGCACCGACAACGTCGGGCCAGTGAAGGCCCTATTGAAACTGTAGGAATTCTTCTTTGTATTGTAATATGAACCATTTGTCCTAGACTCATGTGGGAGATGTCATATCACTCAGCAGAGAGTAGGGGTGTCATGAGAACTGATACTTCGGTACCAAGTTGATGCCCAAATTCTAAAAACGTGACGGTACTCTTTTTCTACAGTACCGAAGGTACCGTACAATGCCTGTAACGGTCGTTGGTAGGGATGTGACGGCGAGGAAAATTTCCCACCAGTTAATAAACGTGTGACAACACCGGTGTTACCGATTACAAAAGACTCAAAACAGTGAGGTGACACATGTCAGCTAAAAGCACAATATCACTCTATATTTCACCTGCTTGGCAGTAATGTTAGCTGACCAGAAGGTGGTCTCTCCATGAATCAATGCTGATCCTAGTGTTGGCTTTTCCTGCCTCAGTGGCAGTGGGGCTCTGCAGCATGTCTTCCTGCTCTCTCTGCCCGCAGCTGGAGAGAGCAGGGAGACACCGGCACCCGGTCGGTAACGAGACGATAACGTGTCTCGCTGCAGAGCCCCGTCACTTCACAACACACGGGAAACCTCTGTTGGTATGGAGGAGCTGCAGCAGTTATTTCTGCCCAAACGTCCACTGTACATTCACTAGATATTCTCAGAGCTAAACTAACTCTTCTGCAGTGTGTAGCGCGTTCACGTCTAGAGGTGGCGCGAGTATGCGAGAACGCGCGCAGTGTGAGTGAAGGAAAGCAGGCAGAGGAGGAGAGACAGCGGCCACACGCGAGCGCACATATGCGAGCACACATATGCGAGCGCGCATGTGTCCCGACCCAGTACATTTATACACTTAAAAAGTTACAAACAGTCCCTTTAACGTTATGGGACAAATCCTCTGCCATTTCTCGGTCTGTCAACTATCTCGTCCCGTGTGAGACACCTACTACTCTGAGCTGACGGAACAGATGCATTCACGGTCAGTATGTAGCGTCCGTCGTCTGACTATCAAATGATAACAAGCTGCTGATATGCCAAAATTAACGAAATGGGTCAATTCTTTTTATTTATTACTTAAAGGCTACATGCCTCTGTTTTTTGTAATGTTCAAATGTTTTAAATAAAAGAGTGCGCGTTGGATTGTTGTTGTTGTTGTTGTTTTTTGTACCGTGGTATTGAATTGGGTATCAAGAATCGTGGAAATTCACTGGTATTGGTATCGACTACTAGATTTCTAGTACTGTGACATCCCTAGCAGAGAGTTCCTTCTTCATTGGTATGGTTATCCCCGCCCCCTACACATTAGCCACACCCCCTTTCATAACTCATGAACCGTTTTTCGTAGAGTCTTGTGGAAGGCATCACTGCACTCATCAGAGTTCCTGTTTCATTGTGCCTGGCAGCGTCGATCGGCGTCCCGCAAGTAACCCCCGACGCGCAGGAAAGTGCGAGGGCCCGTCATCGCTGCTTGCAGCTTTATTTATGAATATTATTGTAATTACTAGTGATAGCAGACGTTGCTGCTCCCTTTTTATCGAGTGGTGTCGGGTGGGGGGTGGTGGCTGATTGTAACAAACAGTTAAATGTTCAGCGCTGGAAAAAGAGTTATTCAGGCTTTTATAGGTTGCTTTGTGTTAGTTTAAGTTTCAGTCAGACTTCGGTTGCAGTTATTTTAAATGTGAGGACGCATTGCTCCATGTAAAGATTTCTGTTTTCATCCTGCCGCTTCTCTTACCTGTAATCCCCTACCCTGCTGCCTACAGAAAGCAGGTTTCTTGTTGACAGTTAATCAGCCGACTGGAGAAAGCCACTGTAACCTGGTTAATGCAGTGCATATAAACACCCTGATAAGAGCTTCATGAACTTCAATTCATGCCAGTTTATCGTCTCTATAACAACCTTTTAAGTAGGGGAGATTTTTTTTCTCTGAATAGGTTTATGGACTTGATTTCCTTTATCTACGGAAGCTGTAAACATGATGAAGTTTTATTGACTCAAATTGCAGGTATTTTCATTAGAAGTGTAAAAATGTGCATTTCTAGGTATACAGATGTTATGTTACATCAACTGGTTTCTACTTAAGCTACTGCAGACAGAGTGCACGATCCACCAGGTTAAAAACGCACTTACAACGCCTGAGGGAGCATCACAATAAATGCTTATCCAGGCACATGGAATACATAAAACACCAAACCCAGGTAAAAGTGATGGGGCTGTGATTTTCAAATTCAAAAATAAATGATTTTATACAAAGACTCTGCCCTGTCTGGGGCCTATTACACATTATGTTTTAGCTTTTAAAGTGTGTAGGAGTGTAGTGCTCTTCTTGTGAACCTCATGTTTCTGCAGAAATGCTAATAAATGTGTCTGTTTGTGGTGTTTAGCTCAGGGAATTCAAACCAAGATGGGGAGACCTCATTATCACCAGAACTTTCAATTGAGCTACCTACAACTTCCAAGAGTTTGGTAAGTGTCAACAAGTGATTTTAGCTTGTCCCATATGACAGGCCTCCTAGTAATTTACTTTACCGTGGCTTTTATGGCTGTTATGGTATAGATTTATATAAATCTGTTCTCCTACATTCTACATAAGTTGCTTCCTTGACCTAAAAACTGTGATGGAAGCACACCATGCTTCAATTATATGAGAAATTCAGCTTAATATTATGATAACTGCTTATGTTTTCTGTGAAACTAATTATTCATTTACATACAAAACGTGTTAAATCATCAATGCAAGTTATAGGTGCAATTATCAGTGATCAGATCAGTGATCTCCTCCGTGCACACTCTCACTCTCTGCTTGATGCAAGCATACAATATAGTTTTTTAATGTTGACTAGGGATTGGCTGACAATTTTTACAACAGCAAAGTCTATAAGTATATAAACTCAATAATATCTCACTGGAAACAAATCTAACATGTCAATAAAACAAATAATATTCTGACATTAAAATGCAGAGTGAAGTTTAGAAAGAAGACGCGCCTGCAGGTACCGCTGTAGAGGGAGGGTGCTGGGTGCCTCAGCCAGTAGCTAAGTTAAGAATTTGATTAGTTTTAAGCTATGTTACAAACTAAGAAACTGTTTGGCTACATACAGGCAGTGTTTGTTTTAGCTTGTTTTTACAACACTTTGCTGTTAGCCTAACCAGCACACTATGGTTGGGTAAAACATAGCAGCGGCGGATGCGGGAAGGTCAGGTGTAAATATCCCTTTTCTACATGTTTCTGCTTGTTGAACAGGTGGTTTGATAAAGTACTCTTATTGGCTTTTTACTTGTGAATCTTTATTGTACAAGCGTAACTGTCATCAACTCCAGTAAAACGTTATCTTTCACTTCACTTGGTTCACTGTCTCCACTTTCAGGAGGACAGGGAGGAGAAACTGCAGCACCGCCATAAATTACACCAAAACATATAAAACTACCGATAAAAGTATTCAGAACCGGGTTTCGGGTGGCATCCCTATGTTGACACACTATATCCAATGTTAAAATAGGTAGTAATTAAGTAAAGAAAAGCAATCTATGCTTTTATTTGTGGCACAATATATTTGTCTTTCTTTTCTCAAACAATCAAGATGTTGAATTGGGTTGCATGGCTTTCAAGATGACGAGTTTGCTGTACCACACGTCATACGTAACAACAGCATATGTTCTTCATGAACCTCATGTTCTTGAGAAAAGGTAATACATGTGTCCGCTGTCTATGTTGTTTAGACAGAGGACAGAGGAACTTCCCGATGCGCGGGAAGGTGCGGAGGCCCAGCATATGAATTCTTGAGTTATGGTCAAAAACGTGTTTTGTGAGGTCACAGTGACCTTTGACCACCGAAACCTAATCAGTTCATCCTCGAGTCCAAGTGAACGTTTGTGCCAAATTTGAAGAAATTCGCTTAAAGTGTTCCTGAGATACCACGTTCACGTGGTACGAACGGACAGACAACACGAAAACAAAATGCCTCCGGCCATGGTTGTCGCCGGCGCAGAGGCATACAAATTATAAAGCAATGGCAATATTACAGAATAATATATGGTGTTATCTCATGTTTTCAACTGTATACATCTCTGCTTTACTTGTCTTTATGGTAAAAGACTGACTGTGACTTTTCTTCAGCACATGTTGTAACTGCTTGGTCACTGATCATCATATTTATTGTACAGTAAGACAATCTTCCTTTTGTTAAGTATCATTATATCCACAAGACTGTGGCACATATCTGTATATAAACAAGAGCTAATGTGGACACATTAGTGACAAATCACCATGATATTCAATATAGTGACTTGTCTTTGCTTTTCAATGCTCATTACTCAAAGAAAGTAATGCATACTTAATTGCTTTTTCAATAGTAATGCATTGTTTGACTAATTAATACCTGAGCACAGTCATTTGTTAGACTGCTTGTTGTGTTACAGTCTTCAAACTCTCATAAGGTCAGTTTAGGTCTCTCTCGTGGGAAATATAAAGTAAAACTTAGAGAGTAAAGTGTGCTGCTGTTTCTATTATAAGATTGTTTAAGGTGAAAAGGTGACGTCTATGAATTTATAGTCTATAGCTTAAAATTATGTGATTCAAATGAAATAGAGAGGCGTCTGAAACTGTTGTAGATACACTATGCTCATTACATTTTAGTCATTTTTCAGGGGCACAAACACATTGTCGTTTCTGCTGTTGAGGTTTTTACCGGGGCCCAGAGCAGAGGGCAGCTCAAGTGTCACTTAACGGCTTGTTGTTATTCTCAAGTATAGATTTATGAATATTTTATACTTTAATTTCCCACCACTTGTTTTTTAAACAAGGTTTGGCTGAAATCTACAAACCTTTGAAACGTCCTCAAAATATGATACAGCAGAGGCAAACTGGAGCAAACAGGATCACTGGGAATCAATGGCTGCAGTTGAAAAGTCAGAAAATTCCGTCCTAACGTCTTTTCCTAGTCACTTTTCCTTGACCTCGATGGAAAACGTCATGAGGTCAAGGAAAGATGAGAAGGAAAAGACAACCGCGATGTTAAGAGAATCTGACTTACACTATAGGCTATGTAATTATGACGTATATACAGTATATAAACTGGGGAAAAAAAGTTCGGAAACTTGTGTTTGATCGATTATTTCTCTGTTGTTACAATGTTAATTGGTGTTGTGTTTTACATGGTTGGAAAGCCTGTTTATTTACCTTCACAATGACGTCCAACTTGTAAGGTTCATGCATTTGTGGGATGAGCAGCACAGCTGATTATGTGGGTAGCGCCCAAGAAGAATTTGCCAAAATGCTCTGCCAATGGTAAACAGTGTATTCTCATAAGGCTGCCAGGAAGCCTGCAATGACTGCCCTTCACCGTCAGTCCCGTTTGCGCTGGTGTCGACAACACAGACAACAGAACCTGAACATGTGGGGGAATGTCATGTTCAGTGATGAGTCCAGGTTCTGTCTGTGAAAGTTGGATGGCAGGGTCAAAGTATGGAGACGACGTGGAGAACGCTATGCTGATTGTTGCACCGATGGAGTAACAGCTTTTGGTGGGGGCAGTGTCATGGTGTGGGGAGGCATCTCCCTCACTGGCAAAACAAGGCTTGTCATCATTGAAGGCCATCTCAATGCAGTGAGATATGGGAATGAGATTCTGCAGCCAGTGGCGATCTCATATCTCCACAATAGACCTAACTTCATCCTCCAAGATGACAACGCTCGCCCCCACAGAGCCAGGGTTATCACAGACTACCTCCACAATGTGGGAGTAGAGAGGATGGAACGGCCTGCCAAGAGTCCACACCTCAACCCAATTCAACACTTGTGAGATCAGGTTTGGCGTGCTGTACGTGTTAGAGTGACCAACACAACCACGCTGGTTGACCTGCAATGAATCCTGGTTGAGGAATCGAACTGGCAGAGCATTTTGGCAAAATTTTCTTGGGCGCTGCCCACATTATCAGCTGTGCCCGCTCATCCCACAAATGCATGATCCTTACAAGATGGACATCATTGTGAAGGTAAATAAACAGGCTTTCCAACGATGTAAAATACAATGCCAATTAGCCTTGTAACAACAGAGAAATAATCCACCAAACACAAGTTTCCGAACTTTTTTTCCCCAGTTTATATATATATATATATATATATACAGTATATGGGATATACTTCAGAGCTTCTGGTTGTGATGTGACACCCTCATATTATAAACAGTTTTGTGTTTAAGTACTATATGTTCACTACTTTTTCTAGTAAAAAACAGACTGTTTCATTCTCAATGAAAATGTTACCAATAAAATACCCTGGTTTGTTTTCTACAGAAACATGAATTTGGATATAAATTTTCATAAGTAATTAAGGAGTTTGTATTAATGATTAATAATCATATAATCATGTAATATAAACCACTTTTACAGCTGTGTTGACATTAAGATTAATGATGTAAACAAACCTTTAGCAGATTAGAAATCATAATTAACTTTAATTTAGTGATTGTCTGCTGCTAAACTCTGTATTAACAGATCTATCTAAACAATTTAAGAGGTTGTGTTGTTCCGATAACGATACAAGTATTGGAAATGCGTCCGATACTGCCCAAAATTCGGTATCTGGTACACCAGTCTATGTACTGATCTGATACCATAATTAATTAACCCCCCAAAAAATCAACTTGTTTAACCGGAAATCAATTCTTCTTCTTCGCCGCCGGCTTCACTGTGCTGTTGCCCTGGATGTATCATGGCTGCAACTTGCAACTACTGTTTTAGAGCAGCGAAGAAGAACTAATTGCAGGTAATTTGTCACGTGACGAGATCAAACAACAACGGTAGTCAGAGCGAGGAAAATGTCAGCCATTTGGCAATATTTCAAAGTGGAAGATCCAACAAGTTAAATGGCGATATGTTCAGTATGTGAGGCTTCTGTTTGGAGGGGTGGTGGCAGTATCCTCGGAGGGTTTGTGAATATTACACCCTGCAGGACAAATTAGCACACAGGCTGTCCACTGAGGAGACAGCCATACAGAACTGCTATTCATTTCATTACTAGACTCTCAGGATTAGGGATTTTGCCTTTAAGAGAGAAACATCAGACAAATGGTACCTCCTTTTGGTTTATAGCATTAATGTTCCTCTGCAGCAACACTGTCTGAGGGGCACTTTTATGCAGATGTAGTTTGCATATCAGTAACACTTGTTTGGCTGTCATTCATGTCTTAGGTGATGTTTTACATGTTTTATACTGCTGAGGATTTGCCAAAAGCAAATTACCACTTCAGTAATTTGCATACGGTAACATTCAGTGCTAGACTCGTTCCACCGAGATGCACTACAGAGCGCCACAGGAAGTCATTCCTGCCTGTGGCCATCACACATTTCAACTCCTCCCTCAGAGTGTCAGACACTCTGAGTCAATAGACCAATAGACCTGGATTTATTTCACCCCTGTCAGCAGCTATAACCCCATCATTTATTTTTTATTCTTATGTGCAATACTGCACAGGAAATTGTAATAATTCAACCGTGCAATACTCTGTCATTAACACAGCATTTATACTGTATATTCAAGAAATATTCTTATTTAATTCTTATTTATACCATTCTTGCATTTGTCTTTAACAGACCTAATAGATCCCACTTTTTGGTATTTTGTATTTACACTGTGGTTTAGTATTGTATGTGTTTTATGCACATATTTGTATATATTTCTTATTTATTTCTATTTCTATACATATATTGTGTTATATATTGTGGCATTATGTATATCATTTATTTATTTTCTTACATTTTTTATGTTTATATAAGAGCAACTGTAACATCCTAATTTCCCCCCAGGGATCAACAAAGTATTTCTGATTTCTGATCTGATTCTGATAAACACTAAAGTTGTATTTTAATGTAACAGAGGGTACATTACTTGCTGATTCTGAATCGACAGTGTCAAGACACATTCAGAGGTTTTCCTTCAGATTTCTATTAAGAAAACTGTTCTGGGACGCTGTAAAAACCTAATGAACGAATAAATGAATTCACTTATATATATATTCCAATTCAAATAGATAAATTAATGATAATTCAAGTCCTTTCAAAGCTTTGAATTCACACATTTTGAATGTAACCTCTGATTTGGGACCCACACTTTGTGCAGGTTCAGGTGAAATTTATTTGATTGATTTCTGGTCATGTACTTGATGAAGACACAAATATTGAAAGGAAAAGTTATCAATAAATATTTCTGGGCATTACTTAAAAATACAGGAAGCTTCTTCCGGCATAAATTTCTAAAGGCAAAAAAAAGGACAAAAACAAGCAATGTTTCGGTGGGTTGGTGAGGGTAGATTCAACAGGAAAACTGCGAGTGAAGCAGCGTTTTAAGCTCTATACTCTCAAATATCAACGTTACTTTAGGAATGACTGGAGAGTAACGCGTTACTTTTGTGTTGGGTAATAAGGCCACCGGTTGCCACCCAGCATCAGCGGTGATGAAGGGCAGAGGAGAGGAGAGGCTCGGGTGTGAGACTGAGACTGCAGCAGCTCGGCAGCACGGTGCGCAGTGACCGGCTGCGTCCACTGGGGGAGGACCGAGCACCGCCTGCACGCGCTGCGGTACACGGACCACTTTCTCACCGAGGCTCTCCATCTCACACACACACACACACACACACACACACATAATAGGAAGCATACCGGAGTATAGGTAGGGCTCCAGCGGCAGACAGACAGACAGATGTGTGATGCTCACACTCAACCCCTCGACTGCGTGAAGCTCAACTTTTCCCCACCGTCGCGTCTTTGTCTCCGTTCACCGTACTGGAGCTGTCATTGATGCCAAACTCGTCTCTTCTGCACACCTGCTTCTGTTTCTCTTTTTTTTTTTTTTTACCTCCCTTCAACGATAATTGCTGCCAGTGTATGTACCGGAAGAGCGATGCAGCAGAAACGGAGGCTGAAGTGGCGATAGATAGATAGATAGATCCTGTTGAATTGGAGACAAGAGACGTCGAGACGCAGCCCCAAAAAAAGTGTGTCCTCCTCGGAGTGCGTCAGAGCACGGATGGATGTAGTGGATGATATGGTCGCTGGTTGGATACGACGAGGGATCTGTGATATTACACCCCGAAATCAAGACGGGGATTTGGGCAGAAGCGAAGAACTGCATCCTCACCTAGCCTTCCACCCTCTCCTCCTCCTCCTCCTCATCCTCCTCCTCTTCTTCCAGCAGATTTGTTTGTAGAGGAGGCGATTTCGTTTGGCCCCCTTTTCTCCACATGTAAGTATGAATGTCAGAATGAAGGGAGGTGATTTTTAATGGGCAGGAAATATCATGCGTAATGTCTGTTCTGAGAGTCTTCCATGCATTCATACCAGAAAGCCTCCATTTTCAATCAATAATAATAATAATAATAATAATAATAATAACAATAATATGCCAGTGAAGTTGTACCGCCCTTATATAGCAAAATATGCGTAGTATCCTGGACTATGCAGTCGCCAAAACAATGGACATCATTATGATATATTTTAACTGCTGTTTTCTCTTGTCTTGTCTTTTGTCTCGCAGCTCATCAGAGGAGCGTCAACCGGAATAAAGTCCTTCACATTCACCGGAGCTACATCATATAACAGCAAAGATATCCAGCTTCTTTTTTTTTATATATATCTCATCATATAAAATGGCAACCAGGAGTGACCACGAAGGATCAAAAGACGCATTTGGGCGCAAAGCCGCGGCCGTGGAGACATGAACCACCTGATGGGCACCGGAGGAACCGGAGGAGAGACTGTTTCTGTTCTGGTTGTAGCTTGTTGACTTGCTGATTTACAATGCTGAACAAATAAAAAGGGCGCTGCAAGTTTTGCCACAGAGCCACAGAGCGCCTGCGTAACAGGCTAACCGGCCCTACCATCATCATCATCATATTTTGGGTTATATGGTAATGATGTCATAAAATATTTGGAGGCCTGTGCCTGAACAGGAAGGCAGGCTGATCAATGTCTCCTATCATGTAAAGTAGAGCCACATGGACTGACTGCTCTCGACATGGACCTAATTGAGGTGTGTTTGTTCTTCTGACATCCTCCATATTCACAACTTGATTGGTCGATGCCTCATTGTCTCTGTGTGCTCTGCTGCGCGCGGAGCTGCTGTAACTTTTCTCCTCCTCTGGCCTGCATCCACCACGGACACAATTGACTTAACAAAACATGGAGTTTGCCATGGTGGGTGCGGACGGCGGGTGCAACAGCCACCCGCCGTACGGATATGCCCAAGCTCGCGCACGGGAGAGGGAGCGTGAGAGGGAGCGCCAGCAGGCTGCCCAGTCAAGAGCGGCGGCCGCGGCCGAAGGAGGCGCGGAGGGAGGCGGCGGCAGTAGCGGCAGTGGAGGTGGTGGAGGAGGTGGAGG